>JASKGO010000667.1:0-50539 GCA_030556065.1 Holobus sp. GC000080
TATCAGTTATTTGTTGCAAACATCAAAACATCGATACAGATTTTCACAAGTGCACACAATGCAAAGAATGCTTGAAACTTTCGCACAAGTTTTAATATTTCCGTATATTGCCTCTCTTATTTCCTTGTTGAAACTTTTTATTAATATTACTACTAAATACCAAATAACTACAAAAAAAGGTATATAAAAATCAGATAATATTATTTTATTATTTATGAAAAGCAAAAGAAAATTAAAAAGTATCAATGAAAGAATAGTTTCCATCAGCCACAAAGAACTCGGCATTTCCTTTTGAATGCGGAAAACCACTGAAGATGTCGCGCCGTCGGGAAAATCGCGATGACTTGCGCACGTAAGGGATGCTGCACAGTCGGGATGAAAAGCCAGCGTAATCCGCATCAGTGAAAATAATGTGTCGACGTGAAAATACGGAATTAACAATCGAAACGGCGAGAATTCGCGCAATTTCCCGCAAACCGCACTGCTAATATGAAGACGAAACGATGAAAAACGAATCGAAATCAGTGGTGGCGACAGCATCCCTCCCGCATCCACTTCTATCTCGTCGTCGATCCTGATAGTATATACGAGCACTTTAAAAACGAATATGTGTGCTAATTGCGCGCTGTAATGACATCAGGATTCGGGCATCCCTAAAGGGTGACTTTAAGCCACACGATGCTCGCACTAATCGTATCCGCTATGATCAATTTGTTGATCATCGTTAATCCTTCCGACGGGTAAGCATACATTTTAATATTTTATATTCTTCAAAAAATAAATAAACAAAAAAATTTAGCATGAAAAGAAAATGTTTGCATATTGGTAAAATTACTTGGCATTACAAGTGCAAAAAATAAATAAAGTCTTTTTGTTTGTGCGAAGGGCCTATCGTAATTTGGTGTCGGATCGGCTAGAAAATGTGACGCAAACAATTTCCAAACTATTGGAAGGCTACGACATTCGCTTGCGGCCGAATTTCGGAGGTAATTACCATCAGAATGTCGCTTTTTCCCGCACCGAATTATCATGTGAGGGATATCCTAATTGGATTCCTTTGTTAAATTACTTTGAAATAACAGCGCGTGTCTCTCTGGTGGATGCTAATTAAATTACATTTGCCAGAGATGCCGTAATTTCATTTCACGCACTTTTATTATAATAAGCTCTTGTTTGTCACGTTGATCTTCGGATTTTTCTCTCTTCGTTTAAGGTGATCCGCTTAAAGTTGGAATGGATTTGACTATTGCTAGTTTCGATGCAATTAGCGAAGTCAATATGGTGAGTTTTCAAAAAATTCTTATTTTTTGCAAAGGCTTAAAAAATTTATTAAAACTTTCTAAAGTAATCAAAAGTAAAAAAAATTGAATAATATGGAAAGAATAAATAAATAATAGAAAAATAATTGTATTAATAGTTGAAACGATCAAGTGAAATTGTAATTAAACGTTGAAATAAATTTTCATAAGTATAATATTAATTAAACTGCTGTTTCGATTAATGAAGCATTAATTCCAATCGGCATTTAATGGCAATTTACAGAGCAGATGAAAAGCATTTGAATCTGATAAATTCGTTCCAAAAATAAGAACCATTGAGTAATATATTCGATCATAAATCCGCAATGATCTGTAATATATTTTATTGAAAAGCAGTTTATGAATGTTTAATACAGCGAATAAACATACAAAGAGTAAATATAACTATATTATTTAAGGGGGGCAAAAACAGAAGCGATTGCTCTCTGATCCGATTTGCTTGTTTGTGTATATAGTTATCGAATAATTCGTCTCGTGCCTGCCACTTTTAAATGTTTAACGATTACTGCGTAAATGTGTAAAAGACTTTTGTGTTGGTGATTTGAGATGAGCGCGAAATGCGATTGATTGCGCTGATGTAATGGAATCCGCGTTTGAATTCAGGATTCACTGACACGCGATAACCGGCACTAACATTTTTTTTATTTTTTTGCATTTTTTTCTCTGGGCGAACTCGATGTCGTTTCAGGACTATACAATAACCATGTATCTGAATCAATATTGGAAGGACGAACGTTTGGCCTTCAGTTCCGAGGAAGAGATTCTCACTCTTTCCGGAGACTTTGCCGAGAAGATATGGGTCCCGGACACGTTTTTTGCCAACGACAAAAACAGGTACGCCGCCTTCCCCACACTTTCCCGTACACCTATCCAGTGTTCAAGGACAGGAGCGCGGGAGAGGAAAGGATGTGACGCGTCGATTCAGGACACTCTTTAAACTCTTAACCCAAATTTTTCAATCTGCTAACTTGCACCCTTATCGACTCTTTTTTTTATTTTATTTTACCAAACGATTCTCAATTTCTTTAAGATTAAAATTTTAATTAATTTTAATTTTTACATTTCCAGAACCTGAATCTAATTTAAATTTAAAAAAAAAATAGAAAGTCTTTACTTATTAAAATAAAAATTAAAGAAAAATTTAATAATTATAAAAATAGAAGATTTATTTTATGTTTTTCAACGATTATTAATATTATTTGAAAGAAATAATGAATCAACTGTTTCGAATTTAATATTGAGGAAGGAATCATGTAATTTGATATATCTTTCGGCTGGGAAAACACAGCCTCATCTTTGCTTTACAAGAATATAAGCGATGGAAATTGCAATTATCGTGCTTTGCAGTTTCTTGCACGATGTCACCGAAAGGAACAAACTGGTCCGCTTGAACGGCGATGGAACAATTACTTACGGAATGAGGTTTACCACCACTTTGGCTTGTATGATGGACCTTCATTACTACCCTTTAGATTCGCAGAATTGCACAGTGGAAATCGAAAGTTGTGAGTAATGCCTTTCGAATTTCTTGGTAAACGATTTTTATTCACTTTTCTTTGAATTTTCATTCTTTGTATCGCTTTATAGATGTAATCTAACTAAAATTAATTAAAAAATATTTTTTTATTAAAAAAAAATTATGATTTCAAGAAAAACTTTTTTTTTATTTTTAGAAAAGAAAAATTATTAAAAAGTGTTTTGAAATAGAAAAATTGATTTATAGTTGTTGCTCGTTATTGCTGTTTCTAGATGGTTATACAGTGATGGATGTCTTAATGTACTGGGAGAATACGCCGGTGCGAGGGGTGGAAGAAGCGGAATTACCCCAATTCACCATCATCGGTTACGAAACGAACGATCGGAAGGAACGTTTGGCTACCGGCACTTATCAGCGATTATCCTTATCGTTCAAATTGCAAAGGAATATCGGATACTTCGTTTTCCAAACTTATCTGCCTAGTATTCTAATAGTGATGCTCTCGTGGGTCTCTTTTTGGATCAACCACGAAGCTACCAGCGCTCGTGTAGCTTTAGGTCAGTTCTTTTTTTTTAATATTTTTCATTTTTATTATTAAAAAAATAATAATTTACTAATAAATAATTAATAAGCATATTGGGAAAATTATTAAATCAATATTCCTTGAAATTTCATTTTAATAAAAACTTTTTAATTTAATTAAAAATCTAATAAAAGTAATTTTAAGGATTTTTAGGGGTTAAATTGTTAAGGGGTTTTGCACGAAATTAATGCTTATCAAAATTTAATTTAATAAACGGAAAAATTGCATTAAAAATGAAAAATTGTTAAAATTTGCAGGAATCACAACGGTGCTGACGATGACGACGATAAGCACGGGGGTGCGAAGTTCCTTGCCGCGAATCAGTTATGTCAAAGCCATCGACATCTATTTGGTGATGTGCTTCGTTTTTGTCTTCGCCGCACTGCTCGAATACGCTGCCGTCAACTACACTTATTGGGGTGCCAGAGCCAAAAAGAAATCCAAAAAAGTTAAAGAAGAGGACAAAAGAATTGGTATGCTCAAACCTTTAAAAAAGTAATTGAAAAGTCTTAAAATAGAAATCTTCAAAACAATTATTTAAATTTTTTATCAAAACTACAAAAAAATATTAAAATTTAATTAAAAATTGATAAAATCGAGAGAAATAAAAAACCTATTGCTTAATTACCATCGGGAAAGCAAACAAAAAAGGGAAAAACTGATTACAGGGACCAAGTCCGTCGAGCAAACCAATAACCATCATCATCAGCAGCAGCAGCAAGTCAGCAATGAGGACATCATCGAACTGCAAGACGTCCGTCTGAGTCCGATCGCATCGATACGCAACAGGAACAATACAAAGACCTGCAGTGACATAGACCCTTCGAAATTTCCGCCGAGTTTTCGCATCTCGCGATCGCCCGCAGGCTACTGCGTCAATTCACGCGCGACCGGCTTGCGATTTCGGGGCGCCAGAGGTAAATTTAGCACTTCTTACAAATCCAACTCTTTCCTTTTTCTTTCCTTCGGATTTTTTTTTCCTTTGTTTCTACATCAGAATTTAATGCATTTGATGTTTTCAGGCAATCCGGTACATAAACCGAAAGTACTGCATGCAATTCGGCGCGGCGCTTCCGTGCTGAAGGCGTCGATGCCGAAAATCAAAGACGTCAATGTCATCGATAAATATTCGCGGGTCGTTTTCCCGGTCGCTTTCATGCTTTTCAATGCCGGCTACTGGATCTTCTACTTTTTCGAATAGTGCTCTTTGTTATCATCAAACAGTGTCAGTAAGTTACTAATAAGATATATCATTAGGTTGCGTAAATTTGTATAAAAGAAAACCACCCTTAAGAATTAGGTTTTGTAATTTTAAGATCTAATAATTATAACGGTAATTTGGCGGAGATTTTAATTAAATAATTTATTATGTATGGGAAATATTTATAATTTTTTGCATTATTAAACATTTTTTTAATTATTTAATTTTCATTAATGTTAATTATTATATAGTTCAAAATAATTAAAGTCAAATTTTGAATTGTCTCTTGGTTATATGAAATTATAATTTGATTAAAAAAAAATTGATAAGAAACTATTATTTTATTATTTTTAACAACAACAAAAAAACAATTATAAATATCTAGACCAAAAAGGAAAAAAAACGCATTTAGAAATAATTTATCGATATGTATAAATGAAAAACCGCTGTAAAAGTAATAAAGAAAACTATATGTGAATGTTATTAATAATCACTTTAGGGGTGATTAAGATTTTAATATATTTTATGAGATTGTGTAGTCTATAAGAGTATAATTCTAGTGACATAAATAACTTTTAAGGGCGACATAAAAGAGGGACAAAGAAAATCGATTGATCTTCAAAAAGTGTTCACTTATCTTAATGTTTTGTATAGCTTCAAATATAAATACCATTGTAAAATAAAAAAGCAATTATATAATAGCAAAAGAAATTATATAACCGCTTTATTTAAATTCCATTGTTTCATTTTCCATTGGAACAATTTCTTTTTGTAGCTTTCAACAAGAATTTCTTTTTGTAATATTTAATTGATTAAGGGCCGGTATATTCACCTTTCAGTAAATTTAATTTCTCAGTAAATAGGAGTTACCGGTGTTACTGATATTTATGTGGGGTTTTTCTTTCTCACTTTTACTCATTTAATTACTATTTTTCTCTCCCGAAATTTTTAAATTGACATGTTATTTTGTGCAAAAACTTCTTCAACAAATAATTAAAGTTAATCCCAATTAAAAAAAATTTAATTAATTTTCTTACAATTTATTATTTGTTTTTAATTTAATTATTATTTTTTATATTGGAAGAAAATGCAATAAAATATGCAGTAATAAAATCAAGAAGTAATTAAAAAAGTAAACTAGTAGTGTAAGAAAAATGGTATTTCTTTGTGCTGAAAACTTTCTTTTAATTTTCTTTCAAACTGCAATTATTTTTAATACTGTAATGCAATTTATTTTGTATAGTGGAAATAAATTTACCAAGATAATTTTAATTACGATTTGATATCTGCAAACAAAGGACTGAAGAACTAATTACAAGAACTATTTTTGTTAAAATTAAATATTCATTTTATGAGTAGTTCAAGTTTTAGTAAAATTTTAAATTTTACAGAAAACATTCTTTTAATTTGATTATAAAATATTTTCAATGTAAAAGAAATAATTTTTGGGTGCTTTAAAACCTTTAAAAAACTTGGATAAAACAAAGATAAACCAAAAGAAATTATGTAAAACAATTAAAATAATTTTTATAAAAAAATTAAAAAAAAAAACTGAAATTACCAAACTTAAAAACAAACTAAAAACAAAAAATAAGTATAACATGTAAATGTGCATAACTGGTTTGTACTACTTGAAGCAACTTGAAGAGATTCGCAGCAATGAAATAAAATGTCAAGTGCAGTAAATTATCTTTTTGAAGCAACAAAGACGTTGCTGGTCTCGGCCGTGTGTGCCATTATTGCATGAGAAATGTAATTGCACTCTCGGCTCGTTCGCTCTTTTCCATCATTTTCTGTTTTCTCCACTTTAAAGAAGTATACGAAAAAGAAAAGAACAAAAACAAAAAAGAAAAACTATAATAATAATGCAGCCAGCACGTTATAATTTCCTCGAGGGCAAAAAACATTTCTTCTGCATGGTATGTAAGAAACAGCCTTTTGAGTTAGGTGTTTTCAGTTTCACTGTTTCAGGTAGAAACCGAAAACAAAAACTGGGGCGGTTTACTCCGCCATTAATTACACCGTGTCTAATTTCCAAAACTAATGAGCAAGAAACAGAAGAACCAGAAGAAGAAACCTAAGCTTTAATAATTTATAATACCCTAGCTCTAGCAGAAGACTTAAAAAACACCCCCTTTTAATTAAAAAAGTAAATGTCCTACTTTAGGAAATAAAAACAGATTAAAAACCTTTATGAATCCACAAGAAATTAGATATAATTCAACAGCGGAGACGTTTCCGCATATTTCCTTTCTTTGGTTTTAGTAATGCGCGCCTTAGAAGAAGAAGAAGAACAAGACGAAGGAATCTAAAAAGGTTTGTCCGTTAGAAATACTCTATTCACTGCAATATCTGTATGTGGCATAATATGTATTCCATTTCCTCTTTTTTGTTTTATTTTTCTTCGTAAGTGCAAAAGTGGCCAAGCCAAGAAAACCGCTGCATATGTATTTTATCAGAGCACAACTAATGAACCAAGAAAAACATTAACACACGTAAACGATGTAATTGCAGCAGCAATTATAATTATTCTAAATGTCCAGTTGTTATTAACTGAATGCTGTGTATGTGTTTTAAATGTTAAAATGTGCGATTTCTTAATTTTCCTCAATTTATTTATCCATAATTAGCTTTCTAAAGAATAGTGTTAATAGCTGCAAGCTCTAATGTAAATTGCAGTTTGTAAGTATGCTGTTGATATTTAGGTTTTCTTTATTTTTGCTTAGAAATTATTATTATTAAATATTACAGTTTACCTGAAGTTATTAATTTTAAAATGAAGAAAATCATTCCAATTTTACTTTTAAAAAAATTTCCTTGCAAAAAATATAAAGAAAGAAAATTTAATAGTGTTTATCGATGTAAAATTATTATTTTTTAGATGATTTGGTCCTTTTTATTGTGGAATAGATTATTTACAAAGTTCATGAAGAAGTTTTTAACTGTTTTTAAAGTTAAAGTTTTCATTGTTTTTCGTGTCAATTATATGTAAAACATTTCTTAGTCTTTCTTTTACTAAATACTTTGCTTCTAAAATGCAAATTAACAAGTTCTAAACCAATGGATTACAAAAAATGTCTTTTATTTAAATGTTTCGATAGTTTTTCGTGCAAAACTTTCTCAATAAATTAAAATATAAAAAATCCCAGCAATTTAGGAATAATTCAAATCATTTTCATTTAATATTAAAGTTTGTCTGAACTAAATTATTTTTAAATGAAGGAAATCTTCAAATTTTTCTTTTAAAAAATGCTTAACAGTGAAAAATTATAATAAAATTGTTTTTTTTTTTTTTAAGTTCACGAAGAAGTTTTTATGTGTTCACTTAAAGTTTTCATTGTTTTTCATGTCAATTATATAAACCAAACATTTCTTAGTCTTTCTTTTGTAGAAAATTTGTTCTTAGAAATGTAAATTTATAAATTCTAAACCAAAGGAATTATGATGGATATGATTGATGATGATTATGATGCTAGGAATTACGCAAAATAAGAATATTTCTGATGCATTTTAAATATTATAAAACTTATCTTTATTACAAAAAATGTTTTCTTCAAAATGTTTAGTGGTTTTTAATGCAAAAACATTTCTAAAAAATGTAAATTATATATAGAAATCCAGAATTTCGAAGTATTTCAAATAATTATTATTAAAAATTTAAACTTTCTGAACGTAATTGTTTTAAAATTAGTAAAATATTTCAAATGTTTTAAAAAGTTTACTATATTAATAAATAAAATAAAAATAAAAATAAAATAAAATAAAATTGAAAGTGTATTTTTTTTAAGTATATAAAATTAATAAAACCAACAAATTAACAGTTGTTTCATATTGAAAAACAATTAAAACGAAGTAATCATTAGTTGGGAGTTGGAGCAAAACTATAAAATTATTTATGACTTTAATTAATAGCTTCACCATAATAAAGAACATTCTCCAACCTTCTCATTCAAAGCAGAATAAGCATTAATAGTCATAAACAATAAATGCTATTTGTTCTTACAAAACGTACAAACCACTTGTTAAAAATTAGTTTTAACTTTTTTTCCATTCATTATGAATATTATGATTATATTGGGATTTCAAGATTTATGTTATAAAATAATTATAGAGATTTATCTTAATGAAAGCAATTTCAATAAAAGATCAGTTATTTGCCATGAAACGTAAAAAAATTATAGCCAATTTTCCTTTTTTTTTTTTATTAAATAATTCCTTCCGCGGACTTATAATATTAGTAAATTAATTTTTTTTTTTTCAACAAAATAGTTGAACTTTTGTATTTGTTTAAGAACAAGTTCAAACATAATATGAAAGTAATTCTTTTGTTTATTTTTTAAACGAAAAGAACTGTAAAATAATAATTATATTTGAAACTGATTTATGATACAAAAATTTACAATAGTTTAAACTTCCAATTGAAAATAATCAGATATTGCGCAAGCCTATTAAACAAACAACTTGCTCGATTATATGGTTAATGGTTCGAGGGATATTAAATTGCCCATTTGTTTAAACTTTAGTTTTACATGAGCCAACAAAAGTGAAAGTTTACATTAGACATTAAATGATTTTTGTTCAACTGACCTGTTCTTAAACTTTTTTTTTTTTTTGCTTTTTACCTGTCGTTACATTTACTATTATCTGTTTTAAATTTAACATTTATTTAAATAGGCAACTAAATATTTTAATATCTCAAAAAAAAACATTTTTCATTAATTTTATTTAATCTAAATAAACTTTTGTAATTTAATTATTCGATATCAATTTTTGAGAATTGTTTTTGGGAATTATTAGGTTCACAAATTAGATTCTTAAAAACCGACGTCTTAATAAACAAAACAAATTTATTTTAAAATAAAAATTGTTTTATTATGCAACTATAAAATAAAAATTTACAGCATTTAGCAGAAAACTTTTCAACGTAAATCAATTACTCAAATCATTTAAAGAAAAACTAAAAAAGAGGAAGCAAAAGGAAAAAAGTAAGAGAGGAATGAAGAACAGTGCAAAACGGAATCCATAAAATTGAATTTTATCGCAGGTACATTGACTCAGAGCGGATAATATCGGCTGCTGCTGCTCTTGATGCAGAAAGAGAATTCCCATTTGAGCGCAAATTCCACTGGCAACGACGAACGGATGCGAAATATACGAAATACCAAAGCAACAGCTCTCATCACACAAATTACGAAATTGCTTTTCAATTGGTAAATATTCATTAATGAATTAATAACAGTTAATTGGCCATGCCAAAATATATAATCTAACGAGAAGACACGGCGAGTGTATTATTATTGGGTAGATGTAAGTGTCTATAGAATATAGAGGTAGAAGCTCTATAGATTCTCTGCAGCTTCGACCGTTAATTACGCTTAATTAGAATGATAATAAATCGCTTTCTAAAAGACACACGGCAGATTTATTAAGATAGCGCTCGATGCTTCGATCGGTGAAGAGAAGAAGAGGATTATTATTCTCCTACCTAACTGTAAAACGATGGAATGACCAAAAACTACACTATTCACCGCGATGTAGTTTAATCCGATATTATTATTACAGTTCTTTCAGTTCATTTGCTTTTAAGAATAACCTTAGAATGGACAGTTTTATTTGCTTCTTTTGTTCTTTTGTTTTTTAAAAATCATTGTTAACATTTTCACTAGGAATGGGTTTTTTTTGTAATTTTTTTTTTGTCGTGAAGTAATAGTTATTGATTGATTTGAAATACTTGTTTTTTATTGGGAAAAAAGTGGCTACTTCAGTTAGAATAAAATAAATTAGTTCAATATAAACCGTTAATTATTTTTTTTAATAGTTTTGATATTAAATGCCAGTGATTTTTTTATGGAGGTCTAATTAATTATTAACTGTCAGCAAAATAATTTAAACATTTTCTGTAGACTTTTAATTCCATTTTTTTTTTTTTAAATTGATGAAATTTAAAAATTTCAATTAAATGTATCTATAGTAACAATGAAAACTAAAGAAAAGGAATATTTATTAAAAGTTATTTCTTTTTGATTGGAGGTCTAATTAATTATTAACTGCCGTCAAAGTGGTTTACACATTTTTCTGTTAACATTTAATTATTATTTTTTATATAAAAAATTTTGAAATTTTAAAATTTCAATTAAACATATCTCCTAACAATGAAAAATGTAGAAAAGAAGTATTTAATAAAACGTATTTTCTATTTTTTTATTAATAAAAAATTAAATTGATTAAATAGAAAGAAATTTTTATAGCCAATTTTCATTTTACCATTAACTTTGATCTATAAATTAAAAACGCAATTTGTGTTCTTCGAATTTTAATTTTATATTAACATCCAAATTTGGTACTTCTTTTTCTGCAATTAAAGTGCCTAAAGTTTTGCCTCTAAACATTATTTAAATAATTTAGAAAGGTTAATTTTTAAGTAAGTTCAAATGATGTGTTTATTTGAACCGTTATCTTACTTTAAAGGAAAAATTAAATTAAGTAAATGAAAAATAAACTTTTTCCGGTTATTTTAATTTTGTCATTGTGTTCTTTAACGACTCAATTTTTGATTACCACAAAAATTCAAATTTGGTACTTCTTTTTTTCTAATTAAACTGCCTAAAGTTTAGAGTAGACTCTTTTCGACTGTTTAAATAATTTAAAAAAAAGTTAATTATATTTAAGTTTAAAAGGAGTGTTCATTTGAACCTTTTTTATCTTTAAACTTTAAAGAAAAGGTAGAAAGAAAAATAATGCTAAAAGAAACCATTTTTAATTTTGTCATTACCATCAAATTCAAATAGAAAATTTTAATTTTACATAAAAATCAAAAATTTTTACTTCTTTTTTCTAATTAAAATTTCAAAACTTTAGACTGTAAATATTATAAATATGTAATTTTATGAATATGTTAATTATTAATTAAAAATTAGCAACAGTACTTTTTTTGTTTATTAATAATTCAAATAAAAAATTAATTGGTTTATTGCATGTAATAAAGGAAGGCATTTTGCAATAAAATCTAATGAAATGTTCCAAATTCGAAAGGACTATTTCTTACTTCATAATTGCAAATTCTTCATTAAATATTAATATTCAAAATAACAATTTTCTCCGCAATAATAATAAAAAAAAACATAATTGTAATTTACTTTGCCAATAAATAAACTCTAAAAACAAAAAGCATCCGGCGAATTGAGCACAAGAGTCCATCAGTTACGAATCATTAAACAATACCGATCGACAAAGAACCGTTCAACTGCACGGAAAACAATTAACTACTGCTTTTCCGGGGGACTTAATTAAGCACCTACTGAATACCTTTTGTTTATAGCTTTAGACGGCTGATATTAATAAATAATAAAATTATTAACTAATAATAAAAGAAATAGCAAACTTTCAACTACTTTTTCCCATTTTTTCAAAGCCTTCCATTTTCAGCGCAGGAAGTGTCATTAACAATTATTCGCGCTTATTGCAAGGATGATAACCTTTCACCTTTGATTTGCAAACTGCAAATCTGTACATTTGACTATCCGCAATGAATGCCCATTTATCTGTTTTTTTACCGTCGCATCTTCACCCTCAATGCATATGCATCACAGGGGTGATTTCATCGCGCTTTTGAGGGGTTAGTGCAACTACCCCGGCTTAAAAAGCTGTCTGCAACAACAGCATGAACACAAGAGGCGAGGAAAAAATATGCTGAAACCCTCGGATTGTTTCAAAAACTATTGTCTCAACCACCCTTAAGAATTTCGTGCTTGATTAACAAGTGCACTCTTCTTAAGCATAGCTTTCTTTTCATTTGCATCATCCCTTATATCCTTTTTTTGTTTTCTCAGTAAAAGCTTTCTACGATTCCTTTTTTTTTAACTTTTTTTTAGCAAGTGTACAAACACTGAAGAAAAGGGGAAAAACAGAAGAATAAATTCCAAAAATTTGACACTTTTATGGTGTTTACCCCCGCAGAGAGAGAGTGAGTCATCCCTTTGCGAAACCCCTCGACAGGTAACTTGTAATTGGATTACTTGCAACCCCTGATTAATTATTATTGAAGAAGACCGGTGCATCATTTATTCTTTTTCCACCGTGAAATGGAAATGCTTGGATTGTGTAATAAAGAATATGAAATCTCTGGTCGAGCGTCAAACAAGGTGCAATGACTCAAGACAGGTTGTGGTGGTATTCAAACGTGTTTAGAAAAAACCGCATACACATTTATAAATGAAAACTGTCGCCCCGCAAGTTAACAATACAAGGGGATGAAAAAGGGTGCTTACCTGAGCCGATCCGTAACGTTAATTCCCAATTGTTGTCCGATGCTATCCTAACAAATCACGTAAAACTCACGGAACGAAGAAACGCGTGCACTCACCAAGCGGCCATTTTACTCTTTGCCGTCCCGCGTCTCGGCTACTTCTTCAGAGCGCGGCAGTTTGATTTTTTTATACAAACTTGCCTTACAGCTACCTCTATCGAGGGAATCAGTAAGTTGTAGTTTTAATGCGCAGTTTTTTACTTTTATTTTTGAATTTTTAAATTGTTTTAAACACTGCAAGTTGTTTTAACTTATTAATTTGCTTAAAGTTTTTAATTTTTTATAAGTTCGTTAAAAATGTAAAATAAATATATTGTTTTACATAAATTCAAGCTGTAAAATAAAAAATAAAAGAAACAGTGGTCAAAATCGCACATTTTTTATTTCGTCACAGTAAATATTTATATACACTACATGTTTCAATTAATTAAATGTTCAAATCCAAAAATAGTTGATAATAATAAATAGCGTGTTGGTAACGTGTAAATATTAATGCAACGAAATGACACTTTACTCGTAGGCCTTTAGCGTTTGTGCCCAAAACAAAAACAAACAAAAAAAAAAAAGAAGAAAAATTAATACTGAAAAAACAATAAACTAACAATGATTTAACAAAACTTTTTCGTAAAGTCGTCCTAACAAACTAATAAATATTATATGGTAACCGATTACAAAAATAGTTGTGCTCTACCTTTAATTATATTATTAATCAATAGTTGTGTTTAAAATGTAGTACGTAATTAATAAGAAGGGCTAAAATTCTAATTGTTGAATTTTCTCATTTATAGACTATAGATTAATAGTGAAACGGCTTCAATTTTTTTGCAACGTTACATATCTTATAGTTTGTTTTGGCTATATAATCTTAGAATTAGCTATTAGACTCTTTTGAAAATACCTCAAAAATGATTCTCTAAAATACATCATTTATATATTTCTTTTGTTTATAAGTATTATTATTTGCAGCTCATGTTCACCTACATTGAACATGTCAATGATTTCATTGTTAGTAAATAGTGCAAAGAATTTTTAATGTATTTTGTTTGCTGTTTCTTTTTTGCAGAGAATTTTGTATTAGTAACATTTTTAAAAATATAAACAGTAAATACCACAGGAATGCTTTCAAAAATAAAGAAATTTAAATTTCATACATTAAAAACCCTTCGCATGGGTAATTTCCAAAGACACACTTAAAGAAAGAGTCTATCGTTTCGATCACATACATTTCTTTGATTCCACATTGCAATGAATTATTGTTCCGAGAAGATAAGGTGCATATCGATGTCTCTTACGTGACGACGAAGAATCTATACACAATCGATTACGTCATTTGAATCTTTGAATCTTTTGATTATTACTATTAGCATTATTATTATTATTATTATTAATGGATTCGATTTCCTTAGTTTGATGTTAGTTAGTTTATACACATTATTCGAGAGTAACTTTAACTTTAACAGTGCTACAGCATTATTACATTATTAGCGTTTATAATAGAACAATACACGAGACTCTTAGAACCGACGACAGTAAGCGCGCAAGTGACATTAAAAAGTATTCTCACTCATAATCAAAATACAGATTAATTAATAAAAAAGATCGTTAATTTTCCAATTGTTTAGTTAGAAGCGCAAGCAAAAAGTTTTAGTAAATAAGCCAATGGCAGTGAAATTAGTTTGTATTTTTGATTTTAATGTTTTTTGCAGAATTCGAGCCAATTTTGTTTCGCATTTTTTGTTTTTGTATAATATTATATTCAATACCTAATTAAAATGTTTGCTTAACAGTAGCAGAAGAGCTGCTGTTATCAGAGCCATGGAGGAATATATCGAACATCCTGCGCAAGGCGATTTGAAAGCGTCCACCATTCCCAAAACTACCTCTTTGAAGTCCCGGTCTTCCGAACAGTGGTTCGTTACAAATGTGCTGAAGCATAATCTTACTTTGTCCAGATCCCTAAAATATTTTTTGAATATTTAATATCAGAAAATCCTCAAAAATGGGTAATTTTAAATTAAAAATTTAAAAAATATTTAATGGATGACACAAGTTTTACTACCACCCCTACCATTTCTTTACTTTTGAAATGATTGTTACCAAATTTGGTATATTAAAATGGCCCTAACTTTTGATTTTTAAATAGAAACACTGTTTTTTTTTTAACTTTTTTTGCGTTCTAAGGTCTATCCTGGGTTCAAAAACGTAACTATTATTATTTTTGTTATTGTTTTTTTAGTTGTAATAAATCGACTTTTAAAAATAATTCTAGATGACTGTGAAATGGCTTAAATTACTCAACAGAATGAAATAGGATTATTTTAAAAAGCTGCAAACCTGCCATAATTTTAATATTTTTTTAATTATTTACAAAAGAATTAGGTTCTTTGGTCAAAAATTTATTTCTTCCCATGTCAACCATATTTGACCATCCTCACTTTTTTACTCCTCGATTAATGACGAATCTTTTGATACCATTTATGATATGTTGCAATAATTCATTGTGGAAAAAAATCTCAAATAAAACTTTTAAAAAATGCAATTGCCATTTAAAAATTGGAGTCATTTTCAAATTTTTGGTAAAAAACGGTTGACAATCAAAAAAATTACAATGCTGGTAGTAAAATGTGTCACTCTGTATTAAAATTTTTAAAATTAACTACTAAAAAAACTAGAAACTTACTCGCAAAGTTCATTTTTGGTCACAATATCATTATCCCTAGTTCTTTTGGTCTGCGTGCCCGACATACAGTCATTCAGCGATTGCACATTCCCCAGCACAAAGCAGGACAAACCAGACGACTGAATAAACCCTAAAAAAAAAAACATTTATTTTACCCTTCCAAAAAACAAAAAATAAAAACTTACGATTATAATTGTAACCGTTATCGTCGCACGCGTATTTGAGCAAAGCATCAACGGAACTATGGGCGAAACTGGGCAGATAGCTTTCCTGGGGCGGCAAACAGACGCGCAACTTATTGATGACGTGATTGACGCAATTGCGAATCTCATTGGGCATCCTGACGCAAGCATCGGGACTCCTCAATTGATTATGCACGCATCCTTTCAGATGATCAATTGACGCCTAATAAAAAGAAACAAATTTCTTAATTAAAAG
The DNA here is from genome assembly GCA_030556065.1 of Holobus sp. GC000080. Lineage (NCBI taxonomy): Eukaryota > Metazoa > Arthropoda > Insecta > Coleoptera > Staphylinidae > Holobus > Holobus sp. GC000080. Next base: position 16,004 of record JASKGO010000667.1, read on the forward strand.
CTACCTAAGCCACTTAGAAACAACTTACACTTAGATCGCGGTACGCATTGGGCCCGGCATACTTCTGGCACTTACCGCTGAAGTTCTCGAAGAGGGTGAAGTTGACGCCGGTCGATCTCTTGACTTTGTTGAGCCTAGTGCTTTCATCGTCGTCGTAAGCGGCTCCACGCTGCTTGCCTATCGACAGAAATAATAATCAAATGAGCGGCCACACAATGGGACGGAGACCTGATTTTTGTTGCGATGTGTCAACCGTTCAAAGTCCGAAAAGCAATCGACTCGTTCGAATAACGAGCACTCGCTCGTAGGCAAGTGGCGAAAACGAACAAAAAAAGCGCACTAATCACAGGTGAATTAAGCGTGCTGCGATTAATTGCTAGCCAAATAATTGGTTAATAAAATGTACCTGAATGGGGTTTTTTTCATTACAAAGCGAACAGTCCTGGTGTGCATGCGCGCAAAACAAAGTTTCTCTTGGTCGCAAAGTCCATGCTCTAACCAAATCTTCTCTCTTAACTTTTTACTAAAGAGTGAATTGAAATAATAAAAAGTAATGCATGCTTTTCACATATATATTTTCTGTTTCAGCTAAGAAAACTCCTAGGTCCTTGCAGGAGTACCACCAACAACTTTTTTTTTTTTAGGAAATCCCATTGCACTTCTTAATTTCTTTTTTGGTTTTACAAAAATTACGCAACAAGTTAGACTTGTTCCCTATTTACACACCAAACTTAATACACTACTTCTATCAATAACATTTCGTTCTGTAATAAAACGTATAAAAAAAGAGCGAAAGAATATTAATTACAGTAAAGAAATAAAAATAATTAGAAAAAATAAATTGTAAAAATAAAACAGTTTTACGATTGGGCCCTTTTCACAACCAAGACGCTTTGATCAGGAATGCGGTGAGAATGAGTACGTAGGAAGGGCTCGTAAGGCGTAGGGCATCGTTCGAGTCAAACTTACGCTGTGCGGCCGGCCTACCCGGCTTGTAGTCCTTGCAAGGACTCACTTTCTTGATAAACTTAAAGAGGGCCTCCACGATATTGGCCGGCGTATTGTTCTTGCATTTTTCCAATTCCTCCACGGCGCACTTTTGGATCTTTATCATGTCGCTTGAAAAAAAAAACACCAGGAAATTATGAAATTATTGACTAAATTGAATTGTTTGCAAGGTTTTTGTATTTTTGTTTTGTTTTAGGATCATTAAGTTTGTTAATCGTTTTTTGATTTTTCAAATTTTATTGTATTTATTTAAAAAATGCATTTTTTTAAATTTAATAACTATTTAAAAAAAATACTTTGGAAAAAGAAGAAAGTTTTAATTTAACTTACTCGCATTGATCGTCGCCCAAACTAAACAAAGGCAAATTGGTCAGCGAGAACTCCTTGGGCAGTTTATCGTGGACAGTTGCGTTGACACACTGCTGCAGAGCGTCCTTGTGGTCCTGCAAGCACTCGAATCCTCCTTCGGCCACAAACACTGCAAGCAAACAAAGAAACAAACAAAACAGTTTAAATTTCCAAATGAAATTCTAAATAAAAAATACTCACTGGCTAATCGATCGCCATCCTTATAGCACACGAAATCAATAAGACTTTCCGTTACGTTAAAGAACATCTTGATGTTTTCCTTTTCGCTTGGTTCGAGGCATTTTTCGATCTTCGTGCGAACGCCACTGATGCAGTCCATTATTTGCGTACGTCTTTTGCAGTACTTGCCGAAGACGTCGTCCATCGATCCGTCTTTCTTGGCCTCCTCCAGTTCTTCCATCACAGTTGTCTGGTTTATGTACTGCGTGATGCATTCTTGCAGTTTCGATTGTTCTTCCTAAAAAAGCGAAAACCAAATATTTATTTATTCTTTTCTCTTTAATTAATTAGTAATTACGTACTAGGATTGACTCTAAGGAACCGCCATTCTTCTGGCACTTTTCGCGAAGTGCTTTTTCGATTTCCTCCCTTTGCGGAATGGCAGATTCGTCGAAATCGGGCAGCCCTGGGACCTGTTTCTTCACCGCTTCCAAATTCAAATCCAAGTTGTTATCACTCTGACTCAGAGCGCTTCCTGCAAGAGTGCAAAGTTCTAAGTTCTTTGTCTCGTTCGCTTAATGACCGCAGAATGTTGAGTGATTAAGTTTAGTAATTTAATAACCGCATGAGTAATTCGTTGATTACCGAGAAATCAATCGGTAATTTGCAAGTACTGCACATTAATTTTATTGGTTTTGTGGCGTATCAAGATGGTCGAGATTACGAAATTTGCAAACGAAGGTTATCAATCATTTTCAATTAAATTGAATTAAAATCAAATATTATCTGTTTACCAGTATATTGATTTCAGAAACCTTTGATATGAACATTTTCAAGTTTTCCTTGGGTTTTCTAGGTGCGCAAAAACCGATTTCGCTATATTTGGGTTACTTGTTTGTTTTTACATGAGCTATGAATCTTTTTCAAAAATGAAGTTTAGATTAACTAATGAACTAATTTAGATTAGGTTTGTTTTTCGATGGTTTATTGTCTTGTAAAATTAAGGAATGATACTATTTTCAACTGTTAATTGTGTGTAATTAATAAACCTTTTATTAAAGAAGCTGAAATTTCATTTAAAAGACAAACAATGTCTAGAATCAACAAGGCCACTAAACTTCTGTTTTGTTTATAAAACAGTTCGCTGACAAATTGCTTTTTATTGGAGCAGAAAAATTCGAAATTTCAATAATGTAATCTAACAATTACGGAAATTATTAGCAATTCGTCAAATAATTAATTTTTCGTAACACTAACGGTTTCAACAGCATTAAAAGCTCATTAATTAGCCAAAATTCAGACTGTGAATCAACAGTAAATACTATATTGAAACAAGTTATAATAATTTGTCCAAAGGAAAAAAACCCGCACGAATTTAAGAGACCTTGGCTTCAAACTGCATGAAAAAAGCAAAACTTGAAAATCTCCACAACGACGACGTCTAAATCAAGTTATTGACCAAGGAGTAAAGTACATTTTCACGTCATTAGAAAAAAACGGAATCCATATAAAATTATAAAACTAAAACCCAAATCACGAATAAACATAGACAGAGGGTACACTACGTTATAATTATCGATACGCAATACACATTGCTGTTGAAACAAAGGGGCAATCTTTCAATTGATGCATACGTTTAGAACAAACGCATGTCATTAATCATGCAACTTCCTCGTGAGTGGCTCATTATCAGCAGCCGAGATTTCGACATAATCCAAGTGAAATCAATGAGAGGTTATTGCCTCTTTGCATGTTGCATGTCTGTTCTTTGCTAGTAGGCTCGCGCCCGCGACCTCTCCCTTGTGCCGCCCTTCGTTCGAAGGGTTTGTTTGTTTACAAGTGGTAACCTTGGCAAATGAATGCAATAACTCACCCACGAAAAGGGAGGCCACCACCAACGAACAAACGAAGCTCGCAGAATACATCCTCTCGATTTATTTTATCACACTGGCTAACAATAATTGTCACAACACCACTACGTACTGCACTCGGTACTTAATTTCAAAGGGAGAAATGCACAACCGTTTCGATGGGCCACAGTGTGTGTGCGATCACTTCAATGACTAGAAATTTATTAGATTACGTTACGACATGCATGAACATGAAAACCCGTTGTGTTGGTGTGTTGTGTGTTCTCTTCCCTCACTACTTTTGCTACTACTACACACTAAACTTGCTACCACCACATTTTTGCTGCTTCGTGCATTATGTAGCGTGACATTTAAACGTTTGGGGGTTGTGTCAACGCACAAGGTCGGGGGCTGTTAGTTTTCTTTTCCTCGGGTTTTCCTTTAGGTTTCTTTCACTGCTGCTACGGTTTTCCACTCTGAAAATTGCGCAGTTAAAAAATTACAATGCAAATGACGTTATATTTACCTATTGTATTTTTGCCACTTAATATTAATGCGTTGCTACATTTATTGAGGATAATAATTTGTGTTCTTGAACTAAATAACTGATCATTTTCACACTAATTGAGTTGGAAATTAGAATCGAGGATTTTTCAAATTTTTTTCAGCGACATCTGCTGCAAGTTTGTGCAAGAAGTAAATTTGCAAATGGCCGCGTTGTTGATACAACAGGAAACTAAGTTTTGCAAGGTTCAACTTCATCTGTTTTAAATTTTTTTGTTCATTTGTTACTTTTATTACTTATTTTAGTAATTGATCAATCGTTTATCAAATATGGCCTTAATTTCTGATTTATAATTATTATTAATTTTAAAATTCCTTGTGTTATTTTTCTGAAACAAATTGTTGATAACTGATGAATCATCCCCATGGAGCGCTCGCCATTTTTCAGTTTAGTGCAAAATTTTGGAAGTGAAACATATTTTCAATAATTTCGCCATAATTAATTAGTGTCGCTTGCTCCTTTTACCAGATTGGAATGGTTATAACGAGGGAATCTTTTCATGCTTTTCATAAAGTTGTAACAGCTGTAAATTGCATAACTGTAAGTAATTTTCTTATAATTTTTCTAACAATTTCATAAGACTGGCATTTCATTTTTCTACCCCGTTTATTCTCGTAATAATAAAAGTGTGGAGACTGTATTACATACTTTACAAATCGGGATAATTTACACGTACAAATGTTCCCCGAAAATGTTTTTTTTTCAGTAGTATTAATATTACAAACATTCGTCCTTACATATTGTTCACTTACACATCTTATTTATTACTTCATTAATAATACACATTTTGTACATAGGCCTTAAAAAACTATTCATTGTAAAAAAATCGCTCAACTGTTATTCCCATACAGTATTTAGAAAAAACGAGCAACGTTTTGTTGTTGCTCCGTTGCAGTTGCAAAATTATAAAAGTACCGTTTACCACTAACAGTTTTGCACAGATTTATATGTTACAGACAAAGTAATTTAATTACATGTAAAACATTCTCTAGCTAAATTACCTATATGAGATTACAAACTTTACAAAACGCTAGTGTTCCATTATGAAAATTATGTTTACTCGATTCAGTCGACGACGCTGCAGGTCGACGATTACAAGTTATACGAAAATGCGGAAAGTTTGGAAGTAATTTCTTCTTTACATATGATGAGTTTACACGAAAATATATTATTAGTATTGCTCTTCGAAGATATCTCAGTTCTTGCACATCATATTTTTATTTTAAGGTTTATTTTCAAAACTTGTTTGGCATTTTAGCATAAGAATTCCTTACTCGATTTGAAAAGCTTATATTTAGTGAGAGTCTGAATGGTTCCATGCAAACGATGGAACCATCCACAGTCCCGAATACTAATTAATGGTCCCATTCAGTGAGTTTTTTTTGCAGAAATACAGCAGTTCCCTAACGTAATTGATTCATTAGCGCACAAGCAAAGGCACACTTTTGCTTTTTCTTCTATAAAAACATTAAAAACAAACAACTATTCTCTTTCATTAGCTCTAAATCTGCTTTTTCTTTTAAATTGCAATTTTAAATAATTGTGCAATATTTCCATTACAAATTTTCCAATGCAATTTAATTAAAACATTGCACAATTTCGAAAAAACAGATACAGAGCCAAACAGAACTACACTAGTCTCTACAAGACACAATAAAACAATATTGTCTATAAAACAGACTTGCAATTCATTAAGACAAAGTAATATTTAATTTAATAAGGAACTACTATACCCTTACAACGAAAAAGTAAACATAATGGACATAAAAGTAAATAAGTACTTTACACATTGCAGTCCAACACTCATCACTGCTTTGTCCAACTCTCATTTTCTCTCTGCAAAGCCGGACAATGCAGTGGCAAACACGTAGAAACATTTTAAAATTAATAATACATTCACATTAAAGATCTATGGTACCAAAAGCACCGCTCATCCAAATTGATCAGCGGACATTTTGGCTCACTCTATGTACAACAAAATAAAAACTCCTTTTGCGAAAAACTTCCAGTTAGTCATAACTAGCCTACGGTTTACGTTTCTCATATAATAATAATAAAGTCATTATCACCATCTTTACACAGCTTCCAAATTCTTCTTTTTTATAGTTTAAAGTTTAATTAATTAATTACGGTAAAAATTAATTTTAATTATCATAAGTAAGTAGATTTTGCTTTTCTGCAATTTGTTTTCTTGTTTTTTTTTTCTTTCTTTTTACTTTCAAGTAGCTTCAGTTTTAGAAAAGATGTAATGAGTGTCTTATCACAAATGAATCCTCTTAATTACGTGTTGGCGTTTTTCACTTTTTCATATTATAAATCGTAAAAAGTAAAGAAAAAGTCTTAGAAACTAAACATATTGTTATAAGTCTTTTAGTTAATTAGTTTTTTTTTGTGTGTGTTATGTGTGCTTACTTATAGGATTATTTTAGGATAATTGCCCGTCTCTTGTTTGTGTTCCTCTCGTATTCGAGAAGTTCCTTTTTCGCTAACGATATTTCCATGCGAAGAATTTCACGGTCTTCATCGTCGTACATTGAGTCAGCTACCTGTAATTTTCAAATAATATTAAGCTCCGTTTTTATTAAAAAAAAAAAAGTCAATTTAAAATAATCGCAAGCAACAAATAGAAAGAAAACTACTAAAAAAACTGTAACAAACCTCAACATCGAATTCCTCGGCTTCCTCCTCCTCTTCTTCTTCTTCGGAAACAACCTCATCCTTAATATGCAACTCATCGGCCCCCAATCCACTGATATCCACGTAATTATGATGATTGTTCACAAGTATTTCTTTGCTTTCGATATCGTTCTCATAGTCGGATCCCTCGCTCTCCGCACTTCCGCACGAATCGCCAAACTCGTAGGTCTCGTCGTAACTACAGGAGAACTTCAATTCGCCGCGCTCGAGGGCTTCCAAATTACTGGGATTCACCATCGCCCTCCTGATAGCCATCGGATCCTTTCTGGACCACTTCTGCACCTCGTCGTCCATCTTGCCAATCTTGCTGGGATTCATGGCCCACAGGCATCCCTTTCTTTGCGCGCCATTCACCGCCGGCTTCTCGATCTTCTCGAAGCACTTGTTCAGACTGAGATTGTGGCGGACCGAGTTCTTCCAGCCGTTCGGCGCCGTCTTAAAGTAAGGGAAATGTCTGCACATAAAGTTGTAGATTTCCGACACGGGCAAGCTGCCCGTCTTCGAGTTCTTAAGGGCCATCGCGATAAGGCAGCTGTAACTGTAGGCCGGCTTCGGGAACGATTTCACGTCGCTGTAAAGCGTGCCGATATTGTTGTTGTTGCTGTACTGCTTGCGAATTTGGGGTGTCGTCGCGATCGCTCGCACCTGTCCCAAATTGGTCAACTGCGCCACCGTCACCGGCGACGATATCTGTCTTCCGCCAACCGTATTCCGGAACGATAACAAGGTAGCAGGTGTCGACTTGGCAACTTTAACTATCCCCTTCGACAGAATCGGTGTCACTTTACTAATCGTCTTTATTATAGGTGCGGTGTTAGTGGAAGCCGTTTTTCGCACAGCCGCCGAAATGGTATGCGACTTGACGGTTACGACATTGGAGTCGTCCAGACGTCCCATGAGATCTTTCTTGGCGTTGTCCACTTCGACTTTTGCTGTAGACCCTGTGGTGATCCTAATTGTGGACGGCGAAAAAGTCAAGTGGCTTTCCATCTGCGACGGGGACGGCGATCTGATATCTAGCGATGTGGGCATAATCACATTGGGATTGACCATTGTGGTGGCCTCCTCGCTGCTGAAGTCCATTGTGAAACTGGAATTCGAATTGGTGGAGAACCATCGCACGTCCGATATATCCCCGATTTCCAGGGGCGGCAAATCGGAGAAATTGAACCCGGATAGGTCATTGTGACCGCCTATCAGAGTGTCTATTTCCGATTTGATATCGATGTCGAAGAGATCCTGTTGAGATAACGATTCTGAGCTGTTGAAATACATATCCAGTGCGGACATTTTCTGACTGCAACAAACAAAAAAAGGGCGCGTAAGTTTAAAATTTGAATTATTCCATTCGCATCGCCATCTTTCACATCCCAGGGAAAGCTTTTGTTTAACACCCCTAGCGGCGGATTGGGGAAGTACGTGCTGCAAGCACTTTTGGCGATGCTGTACCTTGAACGAGACAGATGGCTACTGGTCTCACACAAAGTGGGAGTGGTATCGAATAGAAGGGGCCCTAAAGCGAGCAACACACAGGGCAGGAAATAAAAAAGACCATGGGTAAAATGCATGTAAGCACGAAATAATGGTCACACGGAGCCCCTAATTTCTTTTCAACTACGAAAACAGCAATTGTCACCGCAAATTTGGTAACTTAAGTACCTGCCCTGAAGGGACACAAAAAAATTCGTTTTTAGGGGAATTTTGGTGTTGATTTTATTAGCTTTTGTATTGTTAAGAAGACTGATTTCTTTGTCTGCTTAAGTGTCGCCAATATTGTTGTAATTTTGCTGTGGCACTTGCAAGCAAAGTTTTACTTACACGGCGCGGTCGTTGCTGGAAAAGTTGGTTTTATAAAAGTTGCGTCGGTCGACTATCAAAACTGTTTTCCGCGAGACCTTGAGAAGTCGTCGAACACTACGAAAACGGTGGCTATATAGCTTACGAGCGAAGCAAACGTTCCCGCCAACTTATTTAATGCATTTTCGTTTATTTAACTTTTATATTATACGACCTCTTTTCGCTTTTCGGTGTTTGAACTGTTTGGAATTGTAGATTACCTACTCAGAGCTTAAGTTCTGCCGCACTTAAGAGTGGAGAAGGGTTTTACCGCCAAATTTTTCCTTTAGGTTTTCCCCGAAAACTTTACCCATAAATTAATTTAGGACAATAATGCATTCCATGGAAATTGGCGCTTGCAAATTCATGCGATAATTTAACATTAACAGGTTATGTTTTTAGCAACAACAAAATCATGTTTCCCATTAGAGATTACATAAATTTCGTTATAACAGGGACCTCACTAATATTAGTCATTACTAAGTAATTACATTGAATGTGGAAAATGAGGTAGATGGGAAAAAACCGCTGCAAGTAAAAAAGAGCGGGACAATATTTCCTACAGAACGGTGTACAATGTACATGTTGGAAGAGTCCAATGAAAATACAACGGCATGGATGTACATCACGAGCCGACAGTGAAAAAGAGCCGACTTTTTCGATTTTCCCGGTTATTCTAACAGAAATGTCTGCGTAAAAAATTTCCACACCATCGGTGGTACTTACTTTTTATCAATTGGCAGCGAAAACTCAATGTCCACTTATATTTTCATCAAATTTTCGAAAATAAACGGAATATTATCAATGACACTAGCACGGTACACCCAACCGAATGTACACAAAAGTTGAAGGTTGTAGTGAAGACACCGAGAGAGGGATTCAAATCCATTCGCGCGCATTGGCCGGCAAGCGTCACGTGGCTTTTCCCGCCGTTAGCTCATTGGTCGGCCGTATGTCGAGCGAATCGAGCGACCGGGCATATGGCGCTACGACGAAACTTTTTTCAAATTTTCAGCCGCATTTTTGAAAATGCACACTTACGCTTTTCCCGACCACTTGCAAAGCATTCAGCGTGAAATTTCGCGTCGATTGATGCCCAATTGTGCGCCAATTAAGCGTTAGTTTCTGTGCATAAAAGGCACCTTTCGAACGCAATGTTTACGTTTGCGTTTTGCCGGGAACCTTGTTGTGGAAGGTCCAATATGGCGAGGCGCTGCATTCGATTTGTAGCGGTCTTGCGCGCCGATCTTCAGCGACTTTGCCAACGTCAAATTTTCCCTCAAAATCACTGCGAACGATACTTTTTCGTGCCAAATAACGTCCCCCGCATGAATTCATACATTGTAATTTCAGTTTTCCGCAGTTTTACCGATTGCCTTCTGCGAAATTCATAAAAATTGATTTTCTTGTTGTGGATAGGACGACGAGTCCATTGTGGAGACCGAGGGGAGGACGCAGGGCGTCTGAATGAGGGAGCAATGCACCAGACTTGTGCTCTTCCAAGAGACATGCACCCCAAGTACTTGTAATGCCGATTTAATTAATCGAATATTTATTGCGTTCAATAGGTTTCGATCAGCTTTATCAGTTTATGCATTTACCTTTAACATTTTGATCTCCAATAAGATTTTCCTTTGTTCTTCGTATTTCGTTTTTTTTTTTCCAATAAAATTTAAAAAATAATTATAAAAAATCATCAACCATAGTCCATTTTTATTAATCTTTTAAATAATTGTTCTTGTTGAAATTCCACGAGCCCAACCTGTAAATACCAAATGGTTAGGGTTTTTATAATAATAATTGCTTAAAAATTATATTTAACAATGCATCTATTAATTTAAATAATTCTGCAAATAAATAACAGAAAATTAAGAAATAAAGTTATCCAGAGAGCAAAGTTTTCTCAAGTAATGGCAGCTTATAAAGACAATTTTAATAAGTATTTCAAAGGAAAATTACTTGCATTTCAAATAAATTTAACAAATTTATAGCAGCAGAAAGGCCTTACCTTGTTAAATATCATCTTTGGCATTTCAAATTCGAGAAATTGAATAGAAATGGACCGAAACCACAGCTTCTAGACGCCAAAGCACCGTATGTTGGACATGGACGTGTAGGCTTCCTTACGCTTCTTTCTGGGTGTCAGCTGGTTCGGCAAAATCGTCATCACTCGTGGAATATCAGGAAAAACCATGTGTTTAGTAGCGTTACGAACCGACCGAATCGAAACAACGAAGAACAAGTGCTTTGAAAGAAACCCCTGATTTTCGTACACCTAGAGACATCTGAATTTCGTAAACACAACACCGAACAAACGATCGATAAACAACTTGTAAAGTTTCTGCGGTTTATTTAAATTTATTTAGAAAGAAACAAAAAACAAAGAGACAAAATGCAAGAAAATTATGGAACATTAGCCAAAGCTGGAATGAGTTTGCAGTAGATTTCGATGCCTTTGAGGAAAACGTCGGCCTTTAGGAACTCATCATTGTCATGTAACAATACAGGTGTATTGTTCATGGGCGAAAAACCGAATGCTGGAATGCCCAATTCGCGAATGAACCTACTGTCCGTTCCTCCAGGGAATATCAACGGTTTCGTTTTGATTCCCCTAAAAAAATAATTGAAAATTCAATACAAATTAAAGCTATGGTGATTGTACATACAAATCATTTGCGGCCTTTTTGAATGCAACATAAAACAAATTGTTGTCCGATAAATCGGTTGGTGTTACGAGTTCCTCAAATTGTTCTCTTTCAATGGTAATACCAGCCCCAGCCTCATTACACCACTTTTCAAACGTAGCGTACAGTTTTTTGTGGTCCATGGTTACAGGAATGCGGCAATCAATAGTTACAGCAAACTCGGGTGGAACTACATTGCTCTGGACTCCTCCCTAAAAATCCTATTTAAATTTTTGCATTCAAAAATTTAAAAAAACCTACATTTAGAATAGTCAAATTCAATGTAAGGACATCGCCAATGGTCAAATTCGGATTGTTCTTCAACTTTTGTTTCTCCTGTTCGCGCAAATCGAACAAGCGGTCCAAAAATACGCGCACTTTTTCGCCCGCGGTGTCATCCAACAAAAGACTTCCATGTCCAGCTGAGCCAGGACACCGGAAAGTTAAATCTAAAATTTTACACAATTTTATACACAATGATCAAACGATAAAAACAAATGAAACTGACGCCAAATGGCGCGCTCCCCGTAAAACAACGAAAATGTATCGTTTTCACTAGCTATGCCTTCGTCCAAGGAGAATCCAATGTTTAAATTCTTGAAATCTTGTGTTTTCACAAAAGTGCGCATTCCATCAACACCGCCTATTTCTTCATCGGGGACGAAAGCGATATGCAAAGTGCGTGCTAAAGTGATTCCGTTTTGTTTCAGACGTTTGACGGCTTCCAAATATTGGATGCCGACGCATTTCATGTCTTGGGAACCTCTGGCGAAGATGCGGCCCTCGTCATCCATGTCTGCAGCGAAGGGCTTATGAGTCCATTCTTCTTCGTAGACGGGGACAACGTCCATATGGCTGTTCAGCAAAACTGTTGACAGTTTTGGGTTCTGGCCGGCCCAGGTAATAACCACTATCGGTTTCTTCGGGACTGGTTCGTAGATTTTGCATGGTAAGCCTAAATCTTGGGCTTGCTTCTTCAAAAACTTGACGCAAGGTTCTGAAAGTTTGCATTTTTTTTTAATCAATGTTTTTGTTTTTGTTTATTTTAAAGTTTATGAAATTCTATTTTTCAAATTGTAGTTAGTTTTTAGTCGTGAAAAACCTTGAAAACTGCCTCATTACAGGTGTTGCCCAATTTTGTTCCAATTTTAGTAATTAAAAAGTAAAAGTATGGGCTCTTTCAAAGGTCGTGTAAAACTTACTCAATTTGTTTTTAATTTTTTAGAAATTTTAGTTTTTAAGTATTTGTTTATCAGTACAATCAGTACAAAAAAATTCCAAAAATGATTAGGCACTAAAATATTCATTTTTTTTTTAATTAATATTTTAATTGGCTATTTTGAAAAGTAAAAAAAAAGTGCTTTAAATGCTTATCATTGTAATTATCCGCATATCATTATTACGTTTATCATTAAACAAATTAAATCTGCTTAGTTACCACTGGAAAAATATAGAAAATTCAAACAAATCTAAAGTTACGCGAAACTTTCAAAGAAAAAACGAAAAAAAACTTTTTCAACTGTTACACAAAACATTAATTCGAGAAATCTTTCAAAGTAATTTTAGTTTTTTGTTAAAACCTACCGTAATCAACGTTGGGTTGCACCGAGGGAATCCTCAGGTACTCCCTGAAATTTTCCAGAGCTAAAGTATCGTTGGGTGAAGGCATCTTGCGATTGAAGCGCGCGATTTTCAAACACCGACTAGTTGGCAATAATCGCTGGCCTCCCTATAAATACTGCTAAGAGGTGCTAGTTATCTAATAAACACTGATTATTGTTTCACTTATTATTATTTTCGTGATAGCGTCCCTCTAATCGCAATATAAATAATAAAATGGAGCGACATGACGTTTCAACGTCGTTCGCCCGTTCTGTGCATGCATAACAAACGATTAGGACACGCTGCTTAGGATTTCACCACATTCACTATTATAATGTTAGTTATTTTCGCCATCGGTGACGCCACAAAATAACCGACAGCGCGCGGTGGGACTGACCTATATGCTGGCCAGCGATTTTATAATTTCCGCATAGATTTCAATGCCCTCCAGGAAGTCCTCTTTTCGCAGGTACTCGTCGTTGTCGTGCAGAAGTACCTCGTGGTTCCTGATGGGCGAGAAACCGAGCGCGGGGATGCCCACAGCACGCAGGAATCTGCTATCGGTGCCCCCGGGAAATATACGCGTTTCCATACTCAGTCCTCTGCAATTATTCCATTTTTATGATTTTTTTTAGCAAAAGAAAATGTAGTAATTGAAAGTTTTCTTACAGTTTTTGGAAAGTGTCACGAAATGCAACCCAATATTTGTTGCTGTCGTCCAATTTGGTCGGTGGTCCATTGGAAAACGGGACGCCGGTGAAGAAAACTCCGTCGCCCGCTTCTTGACACCAGGTTTCCAATTGTTTACGCCAATCATCCAAATTTGTGGTGACTGGTAATCGGCAGTCTACGGTGAAAGACAATTCTGAAGGCAGTACGTTTGTCTGGACCCCTCCCTGGTAATTAAATACAAATTTATTAATAAAACATATCGAAAAAATTAAAATGTGAAAAACTTACTTCCATCATAGTAACATTTAAAGTCATGACGTCGCCAACGGTTAACGAAGGATTCGTTTTTAGCAAATCCGCTTGCGATTTTCTAAAATCCAAAATACGGTCCAGTAAAAACCGTACTTTATCAGCGGCAGTGATTTCATGCAGCAAAGAACCATGTCCTTGTTGTCCTTTACAAGTAAATTTCATATCTGCAATTTTCAATGATTAAACAAAATAATTCGGCAGGATAAAATTGAAAATACGTACGCCACATGGTTCTTTCGCCATTATAAACCAAAAAGTTCTCTTGGGCATTGGCCATTCCTTCATCCAGAGCAAAGCCAACATGCAGCTCTTTGAATTCTTCACTTTTGACCAGTTCTGCCATTCCATCAGCACCCCCTATTTCTTCATCAGGTACAAAAGACACATGTACATTGCATGCAGGCACTATTCCTTCTAGTTTAAGTCTTCTGATGGCTTCCAAATATTGGACACCAACAGATTTCATGTCTTGGGAGCCTCTTGCAAAAATTTTTCCACCTTGGTCATGAGCACTGAAGGGTGGATATGTCCATTTTTCAAATTCTACAGGGACAACATCCATGTGGCTGTTCAGTAAAATACTGGGAAGTGTTGGATTTGCCCCTTGCCATGTGGCTATTAATGATGGTTTCATTGATGTGCCAAAAGTTAATATATCTGATTTCAAGCCAAGATCGTCACAGTACTCTGTTAAAAATCTCAGACATGGTTCTGGAAATTTGATAGTTTTACCATTGGATTAAATTTGATAAATTGATGAATATACCATAGTTTATGCGGGGATGAGCTGTTGGTATTTGCAGATATTTCGTGAAGATTTTCAAGGCAAAGTTTTCAAGTTCCTTGAGCTCTGCATTTTTGTCATCATTGCCACTCATTGTACCAATTAATTTAACAGAACAATGAACCCACAATTTCTGTATTTTATATTACAATTACCGCTTTATTAACTGTAATTTAATGGGCGATTTCTTGAGTACTAAAGACTCTTAAGCCTCTTAAGCCGAACTTAAGACCTCTCTGAAAGTGAGGTTAAATATTCCATTAATTTTTGATTTTTTTATTTTTAAATTTGCGCAAAAATGAATCATAATTTTTGTGTAGAAATTTGTTATTATTATTTTTTAATTAGGTGTAATTTCAGACACGTTGTTAGTTTATTTGATTTGTTATAAAGATAGCGTTTATTTAATGAGTACATAGATTAACAATTTTTTTTAAAAGCTATTTAAAACTTTTAAAAAAGTTTTTATAAACAATGAAATTATCGTGGAAGAAAACCACGATAAATAAATTTGAATTTTCTGAAATTCACAAGTATCCAGTTGCCATGAGTCATTTTATTGATCCATTTTTGGATCCTCATAGCAATCCTGTTCTTTAGCACGCACCAACAAGTAGGTCAGTTTTCGCAATTGCCAAAAGAAAAGCGAAAAAATGTGGATAATAATAGCCGCAATATCTTTGGTGGCTTTGCCACCTTCATCAGCCAGTGAGAGTGTCCTAATTTGGGGCTCGGAAAACCTCAAAATCCCTTCATTGAAGGTGTTCAACAATGAGGATTTCGATTTGCTCAAGAGTTACCTGCGTGGACCGGAAGTATTGGTCTTTAGAGGAAATCCTTTGCAAATATCAGACAATTTGCAAGATCTTCTGAAAAACAAGTATACTGCGTACGTGCCAAACAGCAATTTGGAGTTTGAAGAAGTCATAGGTAAGTAATAAGTTAATAACTATAATACAAGAAATTCAAGAAAACAACATTAATATTTTGTACAGATTTGGATGGCGACGTTGAGAAGAATTTTGCGACGATTCGCGACATAGTGGCCGCTAAAGACGGCGGCAACGTTTTGGCTTTGATCATCTCCAACGACGAGGCCAGACGCAGCAAAAGAGATGCTGAAGATATGCTGGACGCCAGCACAGAACTTCCGGACATCGAAGTCACCGAAGAGGCTGTCTACGATGAAGTCTCCGGACCAGTTTTGTACAAGGCCCACGGCAAAACCAAAAGTTACGCCATGCTGTACGCATCCCAAACCCCAGTTCTGAAGTTCAACAACACGGTGGTAAACTTGGGCAAAGCGACAAGCGAAACTCTGGACGAGAGGGAAAAGTACAAAATCTTGTCGGTCACCCTTTTGGTGGGCGAGGGCGGCAAGGCCATTCTTAAATTTAAATTCTGCTGGAATGGCGGCTACTGGAACATGACCACTGTCGGCCTGCAGATCTTCGAAAACTCCGTGACGCTATCGCTGGCCAGTCACGCGGACCTTGGAGCATCCCGAAACTTCTCTTACCACTGCTCGGAAAACACAGTCTTCCGAGACGCGGAGAACCGGATCGAACTGAAGCTGTACGATTTGCAAGCGCAACCGGACGCCAAGAAGATACGCTTCGACGCCGCCTACGATTGCGTCAATTTTACCTCGGTGCCCATTTGGTCCGGTCTGTTCGTCACTTACATTCTACTGATTGGACTCGCCATCGGTCTCAATGCCCTCAACAGCATCAAGACAATGGACAAGTTTGACAATTCTAAAACCAAGCAATTAACAATTACCACCAGTGACTAAATTGGGCTTAACTTCTATCAATTACTTGTTTTTCGTTTGATTTGTTTGGAATTAGCGGTCCCTAGCAATAAGAAGGAAGCATCATTTGCGGGATGCCCGTTATGAGGGGATTCTTTTTGTTCTTAGGACATGCAGATACTCTGAAAATGCAAAAAATACACAGAAATGTTTCTCAGTTATCGGAATTTTTTCATTATGGAATATAAAATGTACCTTTTTCCTGTTTCTAATGATTCGATATCTATGTGGGCCACGTGTAAACGTGGACTGGCCAGGATCCTCCATGTTAGAGGATTGAAGAAGTTGTGATGGTAATCCCATTCAACTTCAACTCCTTTCAAGTGACTCACTTCATCAGCGGAGACGATTTCGGTGTAAGTGGCACCTGGTTCGTGGTACCCTCCTGGGTTTAAGGGCACCCTGTTACTTTTCCAACCACTTTTGTCGGTTGTTTCGTGGATTACAAACCAAAGTTGCCCAACTTCGCCTCCATGGGTTTTGCTTTCTGAGCTATCAGATATTTTTACTGATATTTTGTAATGGGCTTCTAAAATAAATAAATAAATAAATACAAAAAGGATATTTTTGCTTTGGAAAACCAATGAAATTTGGCCAAAAACATAAAAATAACTTACTGCAAAAGGGTGCCTCATCAGCAGTGCGCAAATACTGCACCAAACTTTGATTTTTCCGCAAAACTTTTTTCTTCACCAGTCTTTCGTAATCTTCTCGACTATCAAAGCCGAATTTGATACAGGTAGCCTTAGGTGCCATGCAATTAACACATTTTCCAGCTACAAATGCCTGTAAACAAAAACAATCGATATAAAAAAAAACCGCAAAGTGAAAAACAAATTTGCAAACCTCATAAGACTGGCAGGAAATGCTTTGAAAGCGACACTTGGTGTTTATACTTTCGGAAAAGTACTGATGGCTCCGGACGTGGTTACACGATAAGAACTTTTTGATACCGTTAAAGAAACTGCCTCCATTTTCAACAGTAAATTCCACTAAACTTTTGCCGCAGCCTGGCTGGTCGGTACCGCCGTTTGGAAAAAAGTCCACGTGTCCTATGGATTCCGTCATTCCGAGGCCACCTCTAATGAACTGCGAGGCATCGGTGTGGATGATGTCCACAAACTTGGCTGCTGATTTATCTAAACGCACAGGCCTATCTGCCTTAGCAAAATGTGGTTCTGCTGGGTCCATCCCTGTTATCCTTCCCAAAGTTAAATTATATTCCTGCAATGTTTTGTTTTTAATTCCATTAATCATTGTTTTTTGTTTTTTAAAGTTGATAGTTACATCTTGGACGGTATATCCGATGTATCCACTTAAATGGGCCCCTAAAGAATGCCCAATGCAATGTACATGTTCCAAACTAGAATTGGTATATTGGGCTAAATCTGCTAAAAAGTGCCCGACGATGGCACCCACCAATCGAATATTAGCAACTGCTTGCGCATACGGTGGTCCGGAACCGCCGCCCCAATCTATCACAATCACATTGCAATTTTGGCGTGTCAGCAGTTCTTTTGTCATCTTTTTTACCTAAAAATTTTGTATTGTTTTTTTTTTTAATTTTCTGAAAAGTTAGGATTTTTGTGGTTTACCCAAGGGTGGTTTCCGTTTTCGTTAAATCCGTGTGTAATGGTAAAAACTGGTAAAGTGGTGTCCATTTTGGAAGTCCTGATGGTATCGTGGTCATTTAAATCAAATCTGGTGCCTTTTACAGGATCTTCGCGGCTGAAATAAGTTAATTTTGGTTCGACCTAAAATTTGTTTTTTCTTTTAGACAAACAACTAACAATTTGGATTTTGGTAACATATGGTACCTTTAAAATGCTTTCAGGAAATAAAGACACAGGTCTGTGTTCACTGGTCCATGGAGGAGTCAATTCAAAGCATCCGTACATGCCATAACATCTTGTTGCTGCTGTTGCTAAATTAAAAATTAATTCAAATTTTAAATTTTGTCAAAAAGTAACAGCAATTTAAATAAAAAAAGAGAGAAAAAAACTTACGCTGTTGACCCAAATTTAAAAAATAATAATTATAAGATGAGGAATCCTCTTGTTCTGCAGTAATGTTAAGAATTGTAAAGATGGTTTGGAAAATGATGGACGTAGTGTTGGCCACCATGGCAATTGGATTTTAATAAGTTTAATCAGCACGTTTTCCACTTCTAGATACGAATCACCAACTAAAATGTCTCCGAAGTTAGTCTAAACGAAATGACTAGCAGGAAAAACTAAAAAAAGTAAAGTTGAATGACGAAAAGAGAGCGATAAGAGGAAAGACGACGATAGATGGCAAAAGATCAAACGGACCACTTGGTGGTGCGGATGCTGTTTGCGTCAATCGTATCCGTTTTGTCTACGATTGACCAGGAATTCGGCTTTCGATTTGCCTCTCTCATCCAACACTTCCAAGAGATTGAAGTCCATGGGTCAAAGACGATAAGGGGACAATATTATTGGTCTCTAAAAAAACAAACATTATGTGTATTGCTCTGTGATGTTTATACACAGGGATTATTTATTTGAATTTATAGTTTTAATTTTTCGTCAGTATTTATTTCAAGTTTTGTAATTAATGACGAAGACTTTTCACTTAATTGACGGTTTTCTCTTGATGACCAATAATTTTTATTGATAAAATCAGATTTTTTTCAGAAAGTTAAAAATATATTTTTGTATTAATTGATAAAATATCTGATGGTTAAATTTATGAAAATTAATTAATTTAAACAAATAATTTGAAATATTATATTATTACTAAAGATTAATTAAGTAGCTAATAAAATTGAAATATTTAAAATGTATTTAAATTAATATTTTTTTCATTTCAATCTTTAAATATTTTTTGTACGGAGTTGATATTTTAATTGTTTGAATAAAATATTTAATTATAGTTCTTAATATTTCATAATTTTAAATGCTGATAATTTATTTAAAAACAGTAATTTATTTGTAATATCGATAGTTAAATTTTAAATATTTACAATATAAAGTGATATAATGGTTTTACTTAGTGATAGTAGTAATAACTCATTTTTTTCATACGAAAATAGATAATTGCAATTAAATTATTTGTTTAAAACGATTTCAATTTGCTTCAATGCTTCAATTAAAATTATGTGCCCGAAAAAAGGGTGGCAAAGTTGTTCAAGTGACAAAATGAAGTATAAAATTGCATAAAAATGAAGTAAAGTTGTTTGATAAATGATTATATCAAATCATATTACTTATTGATTAATAAGAAATCAATTTTAGCACATTTTTAAATTAATTTTAAATTTATCCTTTGAACTAATTTGCTTTTTAGCCCGACAATTTAAAATATTTCTAACAGAACTTATAAAAAAAGAAAGATTTTTTTATCCATTATAAAATAATTTCATTGAAATAAAATTAAATAAAAATATCGTCATTATTTCCACATTTTCAAAATGAAATGTAACAATAATTAATTACTCTAAATACAAAATTCTGGAGCGTCATTACTGATTGGCACTGAAATTAAAATATTTTATTTTGTTTTTCGTTGATTTTTTAATTTTTTTTTCTGTGAAGTTGTAATTTAACTTTTTGTTTAAAGTATTTATTTATAGCTCGAATTATTTTCATTTATTTCCATCGTTTTGAGCGAAGATAATTTGTAGAAAAATCAGTTATTCATAATCTTTATAATAAATTTTAAATGTTTACAATATGACGTGTTTATTATTAAATTAAATAAACAAAATTAATTAAATTGATGAGCATTAAATTTAATTAATAATTATTTTCAAAATTTAGAATGTTGTCTTGATTTATTGGCAAATTATTGAAAGGAATAATAAGAAAAAAAGAAAATTATGAAATCATTTTCAATATTTTTAAAATTAAATGGAAATTAATGATCTCATCTGAATTGCAAAAGTCTTTAGCTTAATTACAAAATAATTTATGAATATTATTGTCTAAAAAATTGTTGTAAAAACTTAATTTGAGGAAAATATCAATTGGAAAACAAATTAATTTAATGAAAATGTTTTTCAAGGGATCTTGCAAGAAATAGATTTTTCTATAATCTCCTTGTTAAATTAATTCTTTAAATAACTTAAAAATATTTAAAAAAAGAATTACTAATTAATTATTTCACCTGAAAATCAAAACTCTTGAGAATAATTGCAATTGAAATTACTTATAGATAATTGGAAATTATAAACTCACTTAAAATTAAAAAAAAAATTAAGTACCCAGTAGCAGATATTTATAAACAAACAAGAAGTTACATTAACAGAACAATACCAGTAATTGATTATCGAACATAATTAGCATCGTTATCAACAATTAACCATTTGAAAGCTGAAACAAAACGGGAAACAAACAATAATGCTGCATTAAAAAAGACATTATTAGCTTTCAATAAGTATAATTTTATTATTAATAACAATAATAATGGTTGTATTATTGGTCTAGATAGTATATCATATTTACTTTTAAATGTATTTTACAATAAAAATTATTTAGAAAAAAACATCGTGTTTTGTTATAGATGCCTTTCGGTTTTCCTCCGGAAAAACCAACTCCACCATCAAACGCAATTTTCCCGGCACATCCAATATTTTCTATGCTCCGAAGGAAAACCTTAATAACAATTCTCACTAGCCAGCCCAAATTTTCCCTTCTTTTATTAAATTTATTTATTAACAATAATAATTTAATAATAATAATAATCTACACTTCATATTAGTTCATTAGGGTTTTCATTTTTCGTTAAATTTTAATTCCGATTTAAATAACACTATAGATATTTATTATTTATGAATATATGCATTAAATGTAAGAAAATTGTTAACATTTATATAGGAAAATGTGTTATTAAGAACTTTTTCTTTTTGTGTGTGTTTGTGTGTGTGTATTTCTTTGCGAATACTTTTTCTATTTGTGAACGCTTTTTAAATAATTGCATAATCGATTATCCAATTTATATCAATATAATATTAGTTTATTAAAAGTTGTTCGTTGCATTGTGATTATTACTTCAATTGTTTTCTCATTAAATATTTACAAAATTATAACTTTCTACTTTTTCCAATTTTCATTCTTTTTTCCTTGTTTTTTTTTTTTAATTTTCTTAATTTTGCATAATATTTTCGTAAATTATTATTGATCCCAACTGTACAAAAATTATTTATTATGCCAATTATATTTTTCTTTTTATATTTTTGCTTGTTTGCGTTTTCTCTAAAAGTTGTTCGTTGCATTTTCTTTCAAAAAGTATATTACTTTCTATAAGTAAATGTAATTATGTTATTAATATTACACTTCCTTCTTTTTTTATTTTTAATTTAATAGTAATAATAATAATAAATATTAAATAGTGGTGGTTTACAATAGTAATAAGTACCGGTAATTATTTATAAATCGATCACAATCGCGGTTCGTTCATTTACAGTTGAACACTAGAAGCGTGATTTATAATATGTTAAAGGAAACACCATTATTAAGTATTAGTTTTTTAATTAATTAATTACCTAGAGATTTTTTTTATATATTTTTTTTTTCACTTGTTTTGTGTGCAAAAATATTCTCTGCTGTTTCGTATGTGTTGTACCAATCGTCTGATATGATTCGATTTGCTGATTTGCTGATAAATCAATTGTTTTTCCTTTGTGTCTTGAGGCAAATTTCCTATTATTTAGTTGTTAATTTCTTCCGCAATTAGTTTTAATTTTTTTTTGTATTAATTATATATTAATTTGAAATTGGAAACAGGAAGAGGGGTTTTGACATTCATTTAACTGATTACAATTTAATCATTTGATTCCATATTAAAAATGTGTCCAAAAATATTAGATATTTATTGTTTGATATCAAAAGTTATCTAAAAGATATCAATTTAATTTATTTTAAACGTAGTTTTTGGACATTTTTAAATTTTTATTAAAGGCAAATAAAATTTAAGTTAATTTTTGAGTTGTTATAAAGACAATTTAAAATTATTTGAATTTATAAGATTGCAAATTATTGAAAATTAGATTTTACTGATAACTGATTAGATATTTTAAACGACGTCAATTTAAAAAAGTTAGAAAGTATTTAAATGTATAAAACTACTGGGAAATTTGCCTCAAAACAATTATTTCTAAGATTCTTTATCTTGATGAAATCAGTCTTAAAACGCGAACCTCGAAAGAATTCATTCTAAGAAGTCTCTAATCTAAAAGAATGATACTAAAGAAGTACCTTTTTACTTTTAAATTTCTCAATTTTCTCAAAAAACTATAAAATCAACTCCTAATTAACTAATTAAATTAAATATGAAAAGTGAATTCAGTTATTAAACGTATTATCATCAGTTATAGTAACACTTTTCGTATTCCTATAGCTATGGTTTTTTTTTTTGTTTATGCAAAAAACAAAATCCTAACTAGAGTCTAGCGTTCTCGTAGAAAAGCAGCACCAATTTCAAAACGCAAACTATAAATTTTTCTTTAAAACGGTTAATATTGTCCTGCCAAATTGGGCACTTATAATATATATGCAACTAGTACGCCTATACAATTCTGTTGTTTTTACTTACTTTTTCTTTTCTTTCTATATTTATAAATTAATCAATGAATTGCTTTTAAAACTTAAAAATCTAACTCTCTTATGTCATTGTATAAGTGGTTTCAATTAGCCGTTACGTTATCATTAGGCAAAGCTTTTTCTCTACAGGGTGGCGGAACTTTTAAACTTTCTTTTTATTGGATAATTAAATTGTTCCTCTTTTACTTTTTTATTGGTAATTTTCTTTATTTTAGTTGAAGTAAATGAAGAAATCATTGATTAATTGACTTTAAAAAAAATATTATTTTAATTGAATTTTAAGTTTTAATTCAATTAAATGTAAAATATTAACTGAAAATAATTAGTTTTTTTTTTAACTTTAACTTGACTTAATTAATTAATGAGCAAAGCAATAATAATTTTGCCTTCTGCAGAATATAAAAATGAACATTAAGATTCTTTTTTTTAAGCAATGTTTTTAAGAAAAACTTCTTCTTTTAAGAACTTTTAAGAAAAACCTTCCGCGGAATTTAAAAATTAACATTAAGATTCATTTTTTAACCACCCTGTACAGTGTGTACTAAACTCTAAATCGCTATGCACGTCTCAAATTGTGTTTTTGCTATTACTGCAACTAATTTTTTTTTTTGCAAATTTCTTTTGGTTTCTATACAATTTGTCAATTTTCGAAAAGTAATGAATTTTTAGAACGCTTGTATAATGACGACATATTTATTTAACTATAGAGAACAATGTACTCGTAATAATATTGCAGCGCTTAAAGGGGGCGGCGAATATTGTCAAATGTTGCAACGTGTCGACCCCTTCGGATATTCTTCGTGAAATTTGTTGGCGTTTTTGGCATGTCCGCAGCTCGTTTCGTCGGATTTACCTGAGTCAAAGCCAAATCTATTTTATATATAGCATATTCGCACAAAACGAAAAGAAAGTTCCGTTTTTTTTCTTCTTCATTTTCTTCTTGCGATGGTCACTTATGTTTCATACACAGCGGATGTGTGAGTGGATCGAGGAAGTGTTTGCTTTCTTTTTGTTTCTTGTTTTTTACATCAATTGGCATTTGTCCTTTGCCACGCGACTGGTCGCCTTGCCGCCGACCTGCAAGCTCACGTTACGTGACTTTTCCAAGTTCAGCAGTTCCTGGAAGAGTTGCTTGACGTTGTGGTTCGTTTTCGCGGAGGTTTCCATGTGCGGAATACCCCACGTTTGAGCTTGCGTTTGTCCTTCGGATGTGGAGACCTTTAAGGATTTACATATTTATTTTTATTTTTCCTGATTATTAATACATTTGCTTTCTTTTTATTGATTTTTCTTCGTTTTTTTGTGTTTTTTTTTTGTTTTTATTAAAATCTATACTATTTTTATATATTTTTGTTTACGGATCTTTTTTTTTTTTTTTTTAATTAAAAGTTATTTTCTTCTAAGAATGAAGTAAATATTGTTTTTTTTTTGTGAAATGAAAAATTAAATCTACTAAATAATTGTTTATATATTTTTTTAATTTAATATAATTTAGACAAAGCTTTAAAAATTTTACTCTGTAAAACAAGTTAATGAACCTTTATATATTTTTAAATTTCTCTTGATTTTTCTTCTTAAAAAGGCAATGGATTATTAAAATAATTAAATGCAATATAAAACAGGATTAGAAATGCTTTAATTTAATTCTTAAATTTATTTATATGATTGTTGGGACTTTTTATATAAAAAATAAATAAATTAAAAATTATATGAATTTATTTAATTTTCTAGTGACATTTAAATAATTAATTATTTGATTGCATTTTAAGAAAATATAATTTATTATCATTAATCTCGATTGACTGTCCTCAGCAGGTACAAAAATTATAAATAAATAAATATTAGAAATTTCTAATTATATTTTAAATTATCAAACAATCTAGTATTTTTTAAGAAAATTTAGAAAATTATACTTTAAATTATCAATAAATTTAATTGATCCAGCCACAAAAGCTGTATTGTAATTCTTCCGAAGTTTGTAATTATTTTAAACAATTTTAACGGTTGTTTTTTGTGATTTTATATGAATTTTTTCCATTTAGTAATGATTACAAAATAAAGGCAGTTATGGAAATAAGGAAACAAAAATCATACCTCTCTCAATTCAGCACTTTCATCGCACTTGTTCCCCACTAGCATGATAGGTATGGCTGAGAGGTCTGGCCCTTTGACCTCCTTGATGACCTCCCAGATAGGTCGAAGTTCTTCTAAGCTTTGCCGGCTGCACACCGAGTACACAAGGATGAACGCGTGTCCTTTGCTGATGGACAGCCGCTGCATAGCCGGAAACTGATGCGAACCCGTAGTGTCCGTTATTTGCAACGTGCAAATATTTTTATTACAACTAATCACCTGCAAACACAAATATTAAAAAAATTATAATAAATCACTTTTTCAATAAATTGATGATTAAAGCATCGAATTCTAAAAAAGTAAAATAAAATTTCTTATTACTTACTTGTCTGTAGGTGTCTTCAATAGTTGGAATATAGCTCTCTCGGAATGTGCCCTTAACGAACCGGAGCACAAGCGAACTTTTGCCGACGCCGCCGGCCCCGAAGACTACCACACGGTAGTCGTTGCTCTGCTCGGGCATCTCTTCAGCCGCAAAGGGTCCTCGTCAGAAGCAGTTTGCAATATTTACATCGCCATCAGCGAGCAGTACGGCAATGAAAAGACACGGGACACACACTTTCGATCACGCACTCGCTCGCGGACCGTTCGCGTCTGTTTTCATATCAGGCCGATCTATGCGTTATATGCGAGAAGAGCGATTATCAGGCGAGATAAGCGATGGGCCAGAAGTGCAGACGCGTGTAGGCGTCCCGGTGTGTGTGTTCGCTTCACGATGACGATCGGATCACTTTTCTCTATATACGAATGCGGAATAATGCTGTTCTGTTCTGTTACCTATTGCGTTCGGCACTTTTGTTTGTATGCGTGTGCGTTGATGCAATGATCTTTATTGCGGTGGTTGTTGATGCCGCCTCTGCTGCTCTCACCGACGTCGTCGCGCTCTCACCCGCCGGTGACGTCATTTCGCGCGGCGCTGAAGGGGGTGGAAAACAGCTCCCGTATTGATTTCCCGGAGGCGCCCACGGACGTGGCGGCGTAGCGAGGTCGCGCACGGTCATTCATAATTTTGCGTAACTACGCCGCCTCCTTTGCCCGCTCTCGCTGCCGCCAACGGTCGCTTCAACTATCACGTACACCGCTTATAATTTCCATAAGCCGGGGTTGTTTACGTGCTCCTCCAACTCCAAGTCCGAACACCCACTCGATACTTATTCAATCTTTTGTCAACATTCTTTTCCTGGAAAAAAATTAATTAAACTTCCTCAATTGAATAACTAATTATTGTTGTCACAGTTATTTTTATCTGATATTCAAGGGTTTGGTTTGGTTCTTGTTTTCCTAACAATTTTTACTTGGATCAATTAAACGAATCGCTTTTCATTTGCTTTGATGTGTTTTTGCAATGCACTACAAAGAAAAGTTACGAAAAGCTCGTGGAAAACTTTTCTGCCGCCCCCGGTATCAAGTGGCGCCACCAACGGACTTTCCCGCAAACAAAATGTCTCATGCTTAAACATAACCTAAAAATTACGCAAACAATCAGAGTGCAAAAAATTGATTTTTTAAATTTTTATTCGCAAAATCGTGTTAATAAAAGCATCCAATTATGTTTATATATGCTGCCACCTGAACTGCTGACTCCAACTGGTAAATATGACCCATATATTTCATATATTACAATGCAGAGTCCAAATAAATCCCCTTCGGAGAACCAGCTTACTTCAACTGAAGGTAAATCATATCAAATCCTCATTTAAACTGTGGTTAAATGTGATTTCATTTTAGAAGCTGGCTTGCTTTACACAACCCGCGTTGTGTTATGTAAATCAAACCAAAGCAAAGTCAACCACAGCAGATTTTGGAATTATTAACCAAAGTTTGCCACTGAAACCAAAAGTAGAGCCACAATGGAGACCAACGCCTTCTACAGACAGGACAAATCTCATAAACCATTATCTAAAGTTATCCAAAATAAGACTTACAAGTAACTAAATGCTTATTGTTTAACTGAACAATTAAATAATTGTTTTTTGTAGCTTTGGTTGTTGTAACTTCAATGGCTGGATATGCAATGGCGCCGGCACCATTTGAGTGGTCAACATTTGCTCTGTGTATAGTGGGCACAGGACTGACATCTTGTGCAGCTAATGCCATTAATCAGTTCCATGAAGTTCCTTTTGATGCACAAATGTCTCGAACCAAATCCAGAGTTTTGGTTTGTGGAAGACTAACGTTTGTAATTTGCTTTATTTTGGTATTTTTAATTAATTCGTTACTTTGTAGACCTTTACATTCAGTGCTATTTGCTGCTGGTGCAGCTTTTACGGGTATTTCGACGCTTTATTTCGGTGTAAATGGATTAACAGCCACCATGGGCTTTGCAAATTTGCTTCTGTACACTGCTATCTACACTCCAATGAAACGGCTCAGCATTTTGAATACATGGGTAGGCTCTATAGGTAATAAGAAACAATTCTTCAAAATTTTCATTACATTAAATTAACTACTTGCTTTTTAGTGGGTGCAATTCCACCGTTGATGGGTTGGGCAGCTTGTGCCAATTCCCTGGGACCTGGTGCTTGGCTAATGGCTGCTTTATTGTATAGTTGGCAGTTTCCTCATTTTAATGCGCTGTCCTGGAACTTGAGGCCTGATTATTCCAGAGCAGGGTACCGCATGATGGCTGTAACTGATCCAGGGCTTTGCAGAAGAGTGGCCTTAAGGCATACCATCGCTTTGCAAGGGCTTTCAGTTGCTGCTCCTTTGTTGGACACTACTAATTGGTGGTTTTTACTTGAAAGTACGCCGCTTAATTTGTACTTTATTTATTTAGGTAAGTGCGGGTTTTGTTCTGTTTTATTGTAATATTGTAATTGCAAATTGGGTGTTTAATTTATTGTTTTAGCTTACAAATTTTATAAGGACTCTAATAGTACAACGTCTAGAAAATTATTTAGATTTTCCCTGCTCCATTTGCCCGTTTTAATGGTTTTGTTTCTCATAAATAAAAAGAAGTGGTATTTGTTTCCGGATTCTGCAGAGGATAAACAAACGCAAACCGAGCCCAACGATGAAGATTTGCAGCCGTTATGACCTATATTCGGTTCCTAAGTTATTTTAAAATTTGTAAATAATTATTATTGATAGAATTTTCGATTGTGAAAACTGTAAAGTGTAAATGATTGCACTCATACAAGAAAATTATTTAAATGTTTCTCTGTGTTTTTTTTTACTCCGAAATTTCCTTTATTTTATGTTTTATTAAAAATTTGCTTTGAAATTTTTAAGCAATTAAGATTTTACTTTTTTTCTGATTAATTTTTGAATATTTTATTGTTTTAACATCTTTTCTTATAGATTTTTTACTATAAATAATTAATTAAAGATTAATTAGTTAAATTTAAGATGTGCGAATACTTCAAAGAAAGTTATTTTAATTTAAAAATCAAATTTTTTGAGAATTTTTCTCGAAGTCTCGGCACAATTGACACAATAAATTATTTTCCTAATGTTTAAACAGATATTACGGTAATTATGATACAAAAATATTGTTTAATTTCTATTAAAAATGCAAAAGATATCATTATTTTTCTAAAGGCAACAATTATTACAAAAACAACCGAAAATGGGAAATATCTTAAGAAGTATCTAGTTGACCTAAAGAAAAAACTTTTTCAAAATCGGTTTTAATTTAGAAATTGGTTTTCTATTTAAAATATAAAAAAATCATCTACTTCCGGCATAATAAGCTGAAAATCCAATGTTGAAAATATTTTTGTCGGCTTAGGAAATAATAATTATGATAACAAAACGAAAAATTGTTCTCTGTCTTTATATAAAATAAAAAACCTGTTCGTTGAATTAAAACCAAATCTTATAATTTATAAACAAAAAACACCATAAATCTTAAAAATAAAAATAATTCCTCTTACAATTTAATGTCAAGTAAAAAGTACAAAATCAAGTTAAACTTATAAAATCGCGAACAACTAATACAAAAACAAAAAGCAGAAAAAGAGGACAAAGCGCAGAGAGACTAATTAAGAAATTAATTAGACTTTAGGGAGTCCATTCGAAGCGTTCTATCCGTTAATTTGAATGGCGTTTTGATGGAATTCCATCTAGTGGAAAATCAAAAGGCAATTACAACAATTTGATTATCGAAGCATCGATGCGAACTGTTTGAACATTTACCTGTGCCACTTTCTATCAGTGTTCGTGTGTGTGTGTGTGTGTGTGTGTGTGTGTGTGTGTGTGTGCGTTCTCCCGGGATCGTTAAGTGCCTTCGAGGGGCGCAAGCAAGAACGTGCAGTAATATGGATGAGCGCGTCGCGACGCGTCGTTGCGCCGACGCCAGGGGATGTTATTGGTCCGTAGGCGGGGTAATCGCATCACCACCTAATCTAGATAATCTTGAATAATGAGTATATGAGAAATTGTACGTGCCAACACTGCCAACTTTGCAAAGTCCCCAAAACCGCCCCCATTCGTAGCACCAATTGCATCCTTTGCGTCCTTCATAGTGCTTTTGTAAATAATTGAAAGGATGAAAAACATGGAAAACAAGGCCGATTATTATTATTTTTTACATCATTCATGGATATATATATTTGTGTAGGTGTATATGATGGTGTGGTTTTTCAACTGCCGCCTCCGTAGCTATTGCCGCTGCCATTGTTCTCTGGCGAACGGAAAGAATAATAAGGAGCGCGCGAATAATAGAAAATGCGGGAAGGCTCACTGACGTAGTGCAGAGGTACGGCGGCGGCAGTGGTGGTTTTTGTTTTTCTGCTTGTGTCGGGAACACAATGGTCGACAGGGGGTGGAAAGTCGATTAAAAGCCCATCAAATGCCGTAAATATTGGGCCAATTGAATTAATGTCCGGTATTCATGCGATCCGTTTTATCGACTGACGACTATTATATTTCTTTTCTATATTTGAATTTGGGTAAATTTTTTTTTTCGTTTTTGTTGCTTTTCAAATTAAAAAATAAATATTTAAAATATTTTTTCATATGTATTGTTTTAAATGATTTAATTATTAGTTTAAAGTGAGACTTTATTGTACCAGTGAACTTAATTAAGTTACACTCTTATAGTTGATTTGAATTTTCTTTTTTTTTTAGTTATTTTGAATTTTCCTTAATTTTATTTTCTACTATTTATTTTTTACTATTTTAAATAATTTATTATTTTAATTATTTTTTACGGTTGCTTAAAATGCATTAAAGAGATTTTTAATTAATGTTCTCTTCATTTAAATTATTTTTTAAATAAATTTTTTTCATATAAAACAAAAAAGTAAAAAATAAATAAACAACACTTCTTTTGGAAAAGGGACAAAATGGCAAACATCTTCGTTGATAAAAATGAAATCTAATTGTCTATTTGTTTACGATTTCTGTTTCTTTATTTATTAATTTTATAAAAATCGCTTAATCAATAAAATTGTGGTAAATAAAAATTAAAAATTTTATTAATTTTTTTACTTAATCATCTTAATTTATATTTTTTTTTTGAAAGAATATAGCAATTTGGAATGGTTAATGTAATAGTTGATTTAATTTCTGAAAAATATATTTTTCAATTTTCCATGTCCCATAAGTATACCTATGTATAATTTACAACTTCATAAACTGCTAATTGAACTTAAATAAATTCTGTATAAGGCTTAAAAACTAATCTACTTATAGAATTATATGTAGGCACATTAAAACTGAATTATTATTTAGTTCAAAATCCTTATTTGACAAAATGCAAATCTTTTCTTTACTTAAAAAAAATATATAATTGTCTTCTGGTTGCTGATTTTTTTTTTATAAATATTATTTTATAATAATCGTTTAATCAACAAAAAAATTGAATAATTGTGCTAAATAGAAATTTTATTTAATTATTTAATTTATTAAAGACTTATAGCATAATTGAATGAGATAAAGTTTTATTATTTAATTTTCGATACTATCTAATCTTATAACTACATAATTCACAGCTTCTTACATTGCTAATTGGAATTAAATTTATTCTTTAAATGGCTTTATAACTAACTAATCGACTTATAGGATTTCATGTAATAGTAAGCACATTCAAATCTGAATTATTATTTAGTACTAAACCATTAAAAAAATATCTAAACCAAATTTAAAGAAAATTTGAAATTAATTATTAAATTAAGAATATAATAAATTTGTATTTTAATGTACATTTTAAAATTTTTTAAGTACTCTTATGTTATAGGAATTAAAAAAAAAAATATTAATATATTTTAAACTTTAAATGGAAATTTATTTCAATGAAAATTATTCATTATAAAGAAAAAAAATATATTTATTTTTCGCCAAATATGATTGAACATTAATACCCTTACATTCCCAAAAAAGTTTTATCAACTAATCTGTAAATTCTTGTAAAGCAAATTTATTTAAATGTTGTTATAACAAATTTATTGCTTTATAAAAAATTATTATTCAATTAATAATTTCCACAATTTATTGCATAACCAGAAAAACAATATTTTTTAATTAAATTATTGTTTTTTATTTTATTTTTTTGTAAAAAAATATATGAAATCGAATTAAAAAAAGAAAAAAAAATATTTGTTTTGGTTAAGCCAATTTAAAGAAAATTTGTAATTAATTATTAAATTATGAATATAATAAGCTTGTATTTTATTGTACATTTTAAAATGTATTCTTATGTTATTGGAATTAAAAAAAATATATTAATATATTTTAAATTTTAAAATTTAAATGGAAATTTATTTCAATGAAAGTTATTCATTATAATGAAAAAAAAAACATTTTTTTTTCGCCAAATATGAATGAACAATAATACCCTTACATTCCCAAAACAGTTTTATCAACTAATCTGTAAATTCTTGTAAAGCAAATTTATTTAAATGTTGTTATAACAAATTTATTGCTTTATTAAAAAAATATGTATTATTCAATTAATAATTTCCACAATTTATTGCATAACCAGAAAAATAACATTTTTAATTATTGATTTTTATTTTATTTTTTTGCAAAATATAAAAATATGAAATCGATTTAAAAAAAGAAAAAAATTAAACCCAAAAAAGCGCGCATCAATATTAAAAAAAAAGGGCTCTGCAAAGCTAATATTTATTGCGAATGACAGTTTAATTATAGAAGAGCGCGCATATTTGAATTGTGTAATAATTAATTCATTTAGTTCTTATCATCTCATCGCCTGAAAGGGCATAAACGTCAGAGCGGCAATCGCAATCAACATTATAACTCGAACACAAAGAGCTATAGCTGGCTGCGAGTCGAAAAAAAGGACAACAAAAGTGGGAACAAAGGAAAAGATAAGGATCTCGCAATATGTATGTATATGTGTATGTAAAATCCATCCGCAAGTACATATAGAAACATCAGGCAGGGGAAGGAAAGTGTAATAAGGACGTCAAATGCAAGGCTCTTAAGCGGCATATCAGATTCCACCCCCGGATGCAGGAGAAGTCATCTTCACGTTCCGTGTCAACTGCGGACGCGTATACACTACTAGACCAAATATAATAATCATCATCATCGTCGCCGTCATCATCATCATTATCAACGGGACGGCTTTCTGTATAGTAAATGTGTTTGTATTGAAAGGGATGATGATGGTGGTGGTGGTGGTGGGAAAAGAAGCCGCTCCGGCGCATCCCTTCTATTGGTCCCGGCGGCATCGAGGGTTGTCAGATTACCAATGAAAATTCCGTATAGGCGGTTGGTAAATAAAGGGCGAGAAGTCGACTAACCCCCGCCGAAGGGCCATTCCTCGCAGCTCAACCAACATACACAACCGGTCCGAACCCTGATAACATCAGACCCATCCACTTACCATTATTATGATCTGAATTTCAAATCGTCAGTCTCGAAAATCGATGTTTGTGCGTTCATCCCTTTGATTTTCCTCATAAACTTCTCTTCAAAGAACTTTTATATTCAGTGCGCCTTCAATGATATTATATTTCAAGTGATTTGTTGAAAAAGAAAAATAGTATTTTCCAATTGCGAAGAGAAAAACAAAAGTTAAGAAAAAGTGGCATCGAAGACCGAGTCGGAGTTGGAGTGGTGCGGCGGCGACGGGACCACCACCGATAGCACTGATCTGATCCTGGAAGACCTCGAGGACTCCTACAAGATGGTCGAGACGTCCAATCAACCCATCAGGTCTAATCAGGGTGCCGTCTTCAATTCGCATCTATTCGGCAACATGTTCTTGGGAGAAGGATTCAAGCCGGTCTATAAGGCGGCGGCGGCGGCTAATGCTGCGAACGGCGGCCGAGGTGCTATGGGAAGCGGTACGTCGGCCACTTCGACGTCACTTTTTACCATTGACAGTATTCTAGCACCGACCAGACCCAAAGCGGGCAATACGCAAAGTGCCAATGGGCAAACTGGCACCCGACCTTTGATTCATCATCCGCCCACGTTGCATTTGGGTCATATCGCTGCCGCCGCTTCCGGATTCGGTGCTACTAGTGCTGACTTTTTAGGTAATTTTTACTTTTTTATTTTTATTTATTTTTTACTTTTCTTTTGCTTGTTGTTTGATTTAATTAGTGAATAGTTTTCGTTTTTTTTTTTTTTTTTAAAGGGATAATATTCTTTTTTTAAGAGATGAATGAAAATTTTAAAATTAAAAAACTGAAAGTTTACTATTGATAATTTACTGAAAATATAATTTAGGTTTTATAACTTAATAATAAATTACTTTTTCCTCATTTTAATTAATGATTATGAAATTATTTAAAAAATGTTTCATTCTATTTCATTGCAATGGTTAAAAAAGAGTGATAATTATGTCTTATTTAAAAGAAGTAAAAGTATTTGATATGGTTTCCTTTGCTATAATTTTGAAATTAATATTACATTTTCTCGGAAGAAGAAAAATTCAATTCCAATTGAATTAAACTTCTTTTTTAAAATCTTATTATGTCTCTATTAAAAGCTTAGTTTTCTTTTTAAATAATTTTCAAGCGGAGAGTGATATTAAGTTATTTCATTTATATTTTGTAGAATAAATCGGTAGGAAAAATAATTACCTTTTACTTAAAAAAAAGTATTTACTTGACATTTTTCAAATTAAACGGATTAAAAGCATTGGTAAATACTGATTGTTCAATTCATTTTAATTTGGATAAACTTTTCTTAAAGTCCATAAAAATAGTTTTTAATTTCTTTTAATAAAATTTTGGATAAAAATAACGTTTCTACCAATTAAACAGAAAAATAAATTAAAATAATTGTTATTAAAAGAAGTAAATATCCGGTGCTGATACAAAAATAACATTCTGAACAAACATGAAGTAAAAATTCTCGTCGGAAAAGGATCAAATAGATGCTACAAGAGAAGATTTGCAGCCGTATAATAATATTATCATATAATTTAGAAGAGTTTGCTTTATCAGTTTAATAAGAAGAGAAGTTTACTCAAGCTAAAATGTAAAATTTATCTTTTACTTTTATTTTTTACATTCAAGCTTTTAATTTCTCTCTTTTTATTAGCTTTTTTTTTTAAATATAAAGTCA
>JASKGO010000669.1:0-43033 GCA_030556065.1 Holobus sp. GC000080
TCCACACTCATCCTTCTTATCTTTCGCGCATCCTCATTCATTCAAATTTGACAAATATATTATAATACAATTCATTATATCTATATATATAAATAAATATATGGATATAACAAATTTGCAATTGAAAGTATTGCAGCTTGCAACGGTCGTATTTCGCAAAATGGACACAGTTTATTTGTATATGTATTATGTACTGGCTGTGCCGTTCGCAAATATAATTATTGATAGAATCTCTATCTGTATGCTAACACAAACAGAAATTTATTTCGCGATGACATTTCGCTATTACAAATCTACCCTTCGTCCATACACTAACTAACACACCAACTCAAAAACACACACAACACATTTGCAAATACATATAGCTGTAGGAAGAGCAAATACATTGGCCTAATATCGATGCTGATGATGATGATGGATCAATATTGTACGATTAAATTAAATTCTATCGTGACGAACCAACAAACCTGAGCCTAATTACAATTCACTAGAAAATTTATACCTTCTCTAAATTAATCAATAGTCTTTTTTTTTTGGAATGTTGTAAACTATAAAAGTGAATAGTTATCAAGAAATAATTGGTATTTGACAATTAAAAAGCTATTATTTGTTTTGAAGTTGATTGCATATCTGCGAACAATTCGTATTGATGGTGAAAAACGATTTTTCAGTTTTGTTTTTAATTATGTAGAAAGCTTCGAATAATTATTTTCATTTTTGCTGATTGGAAATTTGCCCATTCGCTTTTCATTCGAGCTATTTTTACTGCGGATACATATTTTGGCTTTTGTTTTAAGTTTCCAAATCGGCCACAGCTTTTTTTAGATATGCGCTATATATTTTTTAAATTTTTTTCCATTTTAAATAGTTGTTTTTTTGTTTATTTTTGAAATTATATTTTTTATGTCTTAAATTTTTTTTTAATGGATTTATAGAAAATTTAAATTTTTATTTATTAAATATTAATTAAACAGCAGTTTAAATAAAAAAATATTAAATTGATCAGCTTTTTGTTTATGTAAGGCTTAATGGGCTTAATTTTTATCCATTTTGAATTAATTGCTTAATTATTATTATTTTTTATAATTTCTTTTTATTTCTTAATAGAAATTTGTATTTTTTAATAAAATTTGTTTTGATTACTTAAATCAACAATTTCAATATTTTAGTTAAAAAAATATAATTTTTCATTAAGTAATAAATAAAATTGAATAATAACAATAATAAAATTGTGTTAATTGAGTTTTTTCAATTTCATATTAGTTTTTGCTGTTGTTTTAATATTAAATTTTCAAATCGGCTTTCTGCAAGAGCTTTTTTATTTTTGCTCCATTTTCGTTTATTAAATTTTTAAGTTTTTAAGTTTTTAAGTTTTGTGTTTTTCTCTTCTTTTTCTTTTCTTTAAAAAATATTGTTTTTATTAGATAATTTTTTTTATTTAATTTTTATAAAGTAATTAATCACGCAGCAGTTTAAAGTAAAAAGTTACAATGATTAAAATTGCGTAAATTTAGTTTCTACAATTCAATGAAATTAAAATGGCAAATTTCGCAAGGTTCTATTGCTTGAAAAATAGAGAAAAAATAATGTAAAATAAAAGTCGTTAACCGCAAAACCGAAAATTAAAAATAAGCTGTTTCTAATTAAAGCAACGCCATGACTTATAAGTTAACTATTTTTCATTTATAACAAATTCACATAAAATCGTAAATAATCTTCTAATTTAAAAAATTCAAAAAATATAAAAAAAAGTTATTTTACATATAAAAAAAACATTTTTCAAATTCTTAAATAACATTTAATATTTTCTATTTTATTTTGACTTCAACCTCAATTATAAATTATTTTTTTAATTAAATTTTTATTACCAAAACAAGAGCAACAAATAAAAAGCGGAAGAAACTAGCTAGAAACAAAATGGAACAAACTATTTATCCATTAAAGAGCATATAGAAAGTTAATAAAATAAACACAGCGTTTATTGTATAAAGAGCGGGAATATAACGTTGGATTTTATTGTTAGAGTCTCGGGCGATAAATATAATTCAGCCCTTTATGTAATAGCAGCAGAGAGTACGTGCACACATAACGTAAATAATTGTTGGGTTTCTCTCCCGGCTTACCCACACGCAGAGAGAGGCACAGGACACAGCGATACATACAGCAGAGCAGACAGCAGCAGCAGCCATACAAAGACACATAGGCAGAGAGCGAGAGAGGACATCGATTTCTCGTTAAATTTTAGTGAACCCTCGTGCGATTGCATAATTTCCTTAGATAAGACCAATATATAAATCATTTAGCGCTAATTCCGACGATTGCTAACACTTATACACACACACGAACATAGAACAGACGTATAAAATAACAATTAGACCAATTTTATTAATTAGGTAGTTATTTTCAAGTGCAGTTTTATTTTGGGAGAAAGAAAATAAAATAATTAATGAAACAATATTCGTTGCATGAAAATGGCACTGGAATATAATTAATCGAGCTCTTTGTTTTTAATTAATCAAATGTGGCGGTCGCAATTGTGTGACTAACTGGGGCATGAATAACGATTTAATTATCTCCATTTTTTTATGTTTGTGTTTGTGTGGAAAAAGTGTCCCCTTAATGAATTCATCGCTTCTATAATATTTTTTTTCTTTTCTTTCTATAATTATTTTTGATTTTTTAAATTCTTTTATTTATGTTAATTTTTTTTAAATTAAATTATGTTATTTAAGTTTTTGCAATTTATTTTTTGCATTGGTTTTAATTTTAAATTTCCAAATTGGTCAACTTTTTGGTTTTTAGATGGGCTGTAAGTCAATTTTTTCCATTTCAAATTAAAATTTTCTTGTTTATTTTAAAATTATGGTTTTTATGTCTTAAAAATAATTGTTTTTTAACAGATCTACTGAAATTTTTAATGTTAATTCAATAAATATTAATTAAAAAGCAGATAAATTTAAATGTTTGATAAATATTAATTAAAAATCAGTTAAAATTAGAAATTTAATAGATAATAAGAATGAAAATTAGTTTTTACAATTGAATAATTATATTTTGGCTTTTCTTTCAAGTTTCGAACAGTTTTTTGTTTCTAAAATGCCTTATTTTTATCCATTTTTAAACAATTGTTTTCTGAGTTTTTGTTTATCAGTTTTTTTTTATTATTTTTAATTTAACCGTTTTGTTTCTTAATTAAATTTGTTTTCATTACATAACACTGATATAATTTAATTAAAAAAATTATTACTTTTCATTAAGCAACAGTTAAAAAAATTTTTTTTATGAATTTAAATTCAAAATTATTTAATTTTGAAAAGTAACTAAAATTTATTTTTTAATAATATGTAATAATGATACTCGTAAGTTGATAAAATTTCAACAAACGCTTTTTAAATAATTGAAATAACTTCGCCATCTACATTTCAATTTCAATAACTATGCTTTATGCAAATTTAATATGTTTTTTCTTGTTTTTGTTTCAGGTGAGTGGCTAATCAATTCAATTTATCAAAATTCTATGTCAAAAACATGTAAGTAAACCTCCCTTTTATTCCGTAAAAAATAAATTTGAAGAAGGACTTTCAAAATGAGAATAATACCAAAGTTTTCTTAATTTTTCTTTTTGGAAATTTGTTATAACTAAAACGAATTAATTAATTGGTTTTTTGTATGGTCGCATTGCCGAACAAAGGAAAACACATTAATTACGAACATGTTAAGTGGACTAATAATAATAATAAGTTTATGTAAACGTTCACCCACCGCCACTCTAGCGACTCGATAAATCATCGCTTCAAACACATTTTCTATATATACCCATTATACATTATTCTCTTTTATTTCGTGTGCCCTTTTTTCCTTTTAACTTTGAGCGCTCCACGCTCAGATTTATATCGCATTTTTTCCCTCCGCTTTTTCCGCTTCAATTTAATCGTTTTTAATGCGTTTTTCTAGCACTGTTAATGTTATTTTTCTTTGTAAAGTTTTACTTTTTTGAATAAATTATTTAACGTAATTTATAATCAATAGTTGCTTTTAATATGAGGAATATTTTAAAATGACATAATAGAATTATTTATTAAACATTAAGAATATTGATTTGCTTTGATGGTTCGCTGTAAAAAAAATATATATAAATTACCAAGTATTATAAAGTGACCTAAATACTAATGATATTCATTATTGGTTGTTGTAATGTTTAACGGCGAGTATATTTTTGAATTCGTTACAAAACCACATCAGCAGCCGGATTTATATAAAAGTTAAAAATAAATCTTGCGTTCCATTTAATTGATATTGAAATTTTTAAATTTCAATTTGCTTTTTTTTAATTCTTCAAAATAAATATTATTCAGCGAAATAAGTAAATGAGTAATTTTTATTATGATGTATTTTTTCATTAGTCATCGTTTTAAATTACGTTTAAATTAAAAAAATGCAAAAAAATAATGTACTCTGCATGTAATTTTTGTTTTATATTATTATTTAGAAATTTATAAGCAATAATGTTTAAACTAACTAATTTCAAATTAAAAACAACTCGTGGAAACACTTAAAGTGCTCACAAAATAGGAATTTTTAATTACATTTTTTGCAAAAACAGAAAAAAAAAAAAATACACAACCTAATAAGTTCCTTTTTTCAATTCAAAATAGAAATATTGCAAATTTGTTTTCATTTTTAATTAAAAATAAAAATAACAAAATGTATTTTTAATTTAGTAATAAATTTTAATAATAAATTTTAGTAACAATTTAATAGTAGAATTTAAAAGCAATGTAATTGATTTTTTTCGGAATTTAAAGTGCTAAAATTTTTTACTAAAAATGAGAAAACAATTTTGCAAATATGCAATGCATTTCACTATTATTTGTTCGAGCACCGAAATCGCAACTTTTTTCCTCTATTTACTCCATTCGATTCGATCTATTCAACATTCCGTGACTTCCAATAAATTCGTTTCGATGACGGAACACGATTTCGTTTCTTTCTATTGTTTATTATTATTACGACTGACGATCGAGCCAAAGAAACTTGATTTAATAAAACCAATCATATTAAGGGAAAAATTGGCTTCCAAACTTCATTTACATAAAACCTATTCTAAAAATTTATGCAATAATAAGATCAATTTCTTATTTTTTTCTATTTTTATTGCTTTAAAAATTTGTTTTTTTGTCAAAAAAAAAAAAAAAAAAATGAAATAACTGCCAGTGGCAATAAAAATGTTAA
Source organism: Holobus sp. GC000080 (assembly GCA_030556065.1). Lineage (NCBI taxonomy): Eukaryota > Metazoa > Arthropoda > Insecta > Coleoptera > Staphylinidae > Holobus > Holobus sp. GC000080. Next base: position 5,233 of record JASKGO010000669.1, read on the forward strand.
AAATTGAATAAAAAAAAAACCAAAGAGAACTTTTAATACTAACGTTTAGTAGTTTAAAAGTTTTGTGTTTGTATACCTTATAATGTATGTAATATGCATTAAAAACTGTTGTTCCAAAGAACAAGGACGATGAATACACTCGATTATTCGCTTCCTTTCCTTTATAATCTCTTTTATTCTCTTCGCTTCTTCTTATTCTTCTTCATTATACTTATTATTATTATTATTATTATTATTATCTTATTTACTTATGCAAACGCACAGACATTAAAGCAACAGAAGACGTTGAAGAAGAGTGAATAAAATGTATAAAGCATGACATAAGGTGCTTTAAATGTTACATTATATATATTTGTACAATTATACAGAAACCGAATGAAGGTCATACATTTGTTATGTGTTAATTTTAACTTTTATTCAATTTATAATTTATATTAGACAAAAAAAATTTAATAAATTAAATATTAAATTTTAAATGCTTAGAAAATTATTCCATTAAAAATATAAATAATTAATAATATTAATTGAAAAATTTTCGAATTGGAATTTAAAAATTAACAGGTTTTAAAAAATAGGAGCACAAAGTGGGTTGCCTACAATAAAAGGATACTTTTTGAATTATTTTTCCGTTGGCGCGCTTCGTGTAATTAAACCTCGCAGTTAAAAACAAATCAATCAAACGGAAAAATATATCTATATAGCTGAACACTATAAAGATTTTGTTTGTAATAAAACGTTTTAATTAAATACACACACACACACACACACACACACAGGCACATGCAGAGAAAGAAAAAGAAGGATCAAAACAGACGGAGAGAGAATTAATGACAATGGCGACTTTATAGCGAACGGAAAATCATTACGCAAACAAAGCGCGCGACTCTAAGTAAATGTTTAGCTAATAAATAAATTAACGCGAACAATCGTATAAATAAACAAACATGCAAACTGCTATCTATATGTTTAATTTAATTTGTTTGTTGTTTTTTTTTTTAAATCCAAATTCGCGATCTGTATATGATTTATTAATTAATTTTTGGCAATTTAATATTTATTACCCATCTGAAAATTTAATAAAATTGAAAATTGTTTTATTGACCATTGGAATTTATTATTTCGGTAGTAAATTTCCGTTTATTTGTTATGTATATGAAAGTAAATTAAATTTAACTTGTGTATACTAAAAGTTATTGTTTTCAATATTTTTTATGGAATTTTTATATCAATTTATTAATTAAATTTTGATTTAAAATAAATTTTTAAAGTTTAATCAAATATTGTTAATTTAAAATTATAAATGAAAGCTAAGCAAATGAAAGTACATAAAAACAAATGGGAAGTTGCTAAATAATGAAAAAAAAAAAATGCAAAAAGCAAAGAAAAATCTTTTGCAAAACTTTTCAGCAAAACGGCAAATATTTTTATTTGCTGAAAATCTCGTTAAAGTTCTGCTTTTCTTTGCGCTTTGAAAGACTTACGCTTTTCAGTTTGAAGAGATATTAAAGTTTAAGTATATTTCCTTTTTGTTCAGTTTCGTTTCGAAAATGTCTCTTTTATATGGCTGACTCTTAACAAACATTAAAATCACTTTTCAGTTCATTTGCTATGCTTTTTTTAGAAACCTTTTTACGTTTTTTATTTCTTGTTTTTCTCATTAATTAAAAGTAATTAAAGTAATTAAAAGTAATTTTAATTTTTATAAACCTTTATTAAAAATAACCAAGATAATTGAAATGGATAATTTAAAAAATAAAAATAAAAAACAAAGAGTTATAGTATAATAATAAACGCGAATTAAAAGCTCATACATTAATTAACGATCTCTGTATAGTCTGTAATAAGGACTCGCTGTTTGTACGTCCTTTCCAACGTCGTAAATGTTTGAAGGGGCACACACACAGACACACAGATACACATCGAAGGATTTACGGAATTAATTTAACGCCCAACGTTTCTAACCCCCGCAGGAAGATAAAGTTATGCCTATTTTCCCTCTTTCTTTGCCCGCGCCTCTCATTGGCAGCATCCCTTTCGCGCGATTTTCCGTGCTTAGACATTCAAAAGGGCCCGAAAATCGATGGCAATCTCTTTGTTCTTGCGACTTTTTATTTTCTTGTTTTATTTTGGAATTCGCAGCACGCACTTGTAAATTGTTGCACACATTTTTTCTTCTTCTCCGTTTATTTCATTTTGTGGTTTTATTTTCATTTCGAAGTATTTGTTATGCGCTTTTGATTTTACTTTATATTATTTTCGTTTCGAGGAAAATTATTAAAGGATCGCAAATTGAACTAAAAGATGTATAAAAAGTATGTGTGTGTAGTAAGGAGAGCTTTTTTCCCTTTTGGAGTCCTTGGCAAAGGTCCAAGCGAACATTTCATTTTACGACTCTTTATTCTTTGCCTTTTCTTCCTTCCTTCCCTTGCTTTTATTGCACAATTCCAAAATGAAAATTACAACCGGAAAAAAATATAAAGTTCACTTATCATTTATTGCCGCATCAATTGATACGCTTCTTTTACGTTTTTTTATTTTTGAATTGATTTTTTTCTTTGAAGTGTTTTATTTTATGGACAATTATAATTTCATTATTTATTTGAAGGAAACAATTTTTTGTGTGTTTTGCTTAGAGAAACAAAAATTATAAAGATATTTTTAAGTTATCAATTATTGAAAGAGTTAAACTTTGCTGTGGATTAAAGTTTTTCCATGGTTTTCATTAAAACTTTATTGTTTTTGGTATAAATCTTTAAAGCTTTTAAAATTTATTAAATAATTAATTTAACTTTTCTTTGCTTTCTTTGTCCATGGAATATTTCATTTTATAATTAATTTTTTGATCATTTATTGTGCTAAATAAATTAAATATAAAAGTTAAAAAATTAAAAAGTTTCACCGCTTTGTATCTATTTTAATTTTGAAATAACAAACTTTTTCTAACCAAAGAAGGATACAATTTTGTTAGTAATGAAAATTTTAACATTACTTTGTAATTTTCTTTATAAATATAATCTCTTAAAATTGAGCTTAATGCTCTTAAAATTGATTAAAAACTTAAGCTTTTCCTTTGTTTTACCAATGAATTGAATTCTCTTGAATTTTTTAATTAAATATTTGTTAACTTGGAAATCGTAAAAATAATTTTGATATTTTAAATTAAAATGATTCAAAGCTTTAATGGTTAATAATTAATTTAAAAAACCACAAATAATTTTTAATCTTAAATTAAACAAGAGAACCAGAAGCAGCAGAAGAGTAAAACTTTGTTGCGAAAGAAAATTTTCATTTAAACTTTATAGTTTTCGTTGTAAATCTTTAATGCGCTTAAAATTGGTAAAAGCAAACTGGCGAAATAAACTCTTCGGCCAGCGAACATAAAGTTTTCCTAAGAGGATAACTGCACCTTTAAATAAATTCTTATAATATTTCAAACAAAATTACATCATAACAAATTAAATAATAATAAATGCATAAAACAAATAGTATAGGGAAGCGCAAAGTAGCAAAATACAAATTACAAATACCACTTAAATTAATAATAAAATGAAAAGAAACAAATGTATAAATAATCATCAATTAAAGAAATCAATTGCAGTGAGCAAAATTGAGCAGCTAATTAATTAAATCCTTGGCATCGTTATGTAAAGTGTTACTATTTGTCATATAAACCATCATATAGTTAGTTATCTGTGCGGAGAGAGAGAGAGAAATATAAAACAATCTCCAACGAAACGACCTTATTTGAACTTCAGTTTCATTACCATCACGAATTCACTATTAGAAAGATAAATTATTTGAACGAGCATTATAACATACAGTTGGAAACACATTAGGAATAGTAATCGTCATAATGCGATCGTTAATTTAATATAACTACTTTCCATAGAAACTCTTCAGTTCTTCAAATTCTTTGTAGTACAATGCAATTCTTCGTAAAAAGAAATTTCAAATTTTCTTCTGGATAAATATACTGTAACTATTACTTCTTTAAATAAATTATTTAAAAGTCTATCCGTTTAAAGAAGAATATTTAAACGATGAGTTAATAAAATTGTACAATGAGAAAACAAAGGCAAAAAAGCAGCGGTTCATTTTATGTACAACGCAAAGAATACTTTTTAATTCAATCGATTTCTTTTAATAGCTTTGTAACCTTGATTACTCTTTGTTGCTTCATACCACATAAATAAAGAAATAACGTTTTAATTAAAGAAATGCTTTTGTGAATAATTAAATGAAAATAAATAAATAATTTTCTTGGGAAATTTAATTAAATTTTAACTTTTTTTTTTTTAATAGTTTTCAAATGACTTTTTTATGACAAAATTACAATTTACATATAAAAAAACTACAAATTACAAATTTACAAATTAATGCTGCGAAATTTTTTTTACTTGTCATGCCTGGTTGACTTTTTATGACATACTTGAATAATTCCGTAATCAAAATTTCCATTATAATGCAAATTCCGCGCTAAATTGTCAATATTTTACGATGCAAAGCATTAATCTACAAATCTTGTAAAACAATTTAAGTAATTATAATAAATTAATTGAAATTTCCTTAAAATGCGTCTAATTTTTCATTTATTTTCTTTTTTAATTTGATAATAAGTTAATGAACTTCTAAAGCAAAAACATTTGATTAATGAAACAAAACACAAAAAAGAAAACAAAACAAAAACCAAGTGAAAAATGAGCTTTTAAAATCTGATATTATAATGCGGGGAAAATTTTAAAGTGTATTGAAGAAGCAAACAAAAACCAAAAGAAGAAAGGAAAAGAAGAAAGAAGCGTAATGCCAATAAACAGTGTGCCCATATAAATATAAAAAGGAGGAGCGCAGAACGAAATGACAAATGATTATAATAAATTAAGCGTGGAAAATGTTCGTCTATGGCGCAGTTTGAGAGAAAAGCGTCTGAATAAAACATGCCAAGTCATCACACGAAGAGTTTGTTTTCACGTCGTGTCCCATTTTTGCGCATCTCGCTCCTTTTCGCTTTCCACCTTACTTACACACATCTAGGGAACACATACCGTACGCCCACACACAGGATTGATATGTGCTGCGGGGAAATTCGGGAAAGATGTAGTTTTTTACGCGCGCACCCCCCACACCACACACACACACACACACACACACACACACACACACACACACACACACACACACACACACACACACACACACACAAATAACCGAGAAATAAACGGTAGTAAAAACCTCAAGAAAAGCAGCTCGCATAAAGAACACAGCTCAGAAAAAAAAAGGATATGGCGGTATACAAAAAAAAAAAAAAAAAATATTATTTTTTAAATTATTTTTTTTTCTACAGAATTTTTTTTTATCTATTTTTTTTTTCTTATACTTTATTTGAAGAATTTCTTTTTTGTTTTTGCTATTTAAAATAGTCAAATTAACAACATAAAGAACACAACCCACAAAAAAAGATATGGTGTGGTAAAAATGAAAAAAATTATTATAAAAGAGTTACATTTTTTAAATTGTATTTTGTTTTCTACAGAAAATTAATTTTTTCTTTCTAATTATTTATTATTTTTTCTTGTACTTTATTTTAAGAATTTCTTTGTTGTTTTTTTATTATTTAAACTTTAAAGCAGTTAAATAGACCAAAAAAAAAAAAAGTTTAACTAATTAGTAAAGCTAGTTAAGGGAAATAATAAAAAAGAGTAGTTACAAATTGAAATAGTTAAAAGAAATAACAGTAAAAGGATCTCTCGTAAAAACTTTTTCCGCGTTTTCTTCTATGAATTCTGTGTGTAGCAAATAAAGACGTGCAGAACGGAAATTAAGAACTTAATTAGTTGAGTGAGCAGTTTGTGCAGCTTAAACAGGATGTCGTCATGGTAACCGACTTTAAGCCAATTAATTAACATCAATTGGCGTGTCATGTGCATCATATAAGTCTCTCATCGAATGCGCTGCACTTTCGTTCCGATTGCGTAAACTGAAAATTGATTTTACATATTTCATATAATTTTCTGAAATTCAATTTTTTTAAAAATAAATTTCCATTATAATAATAAATTCAAATAAAATACTAAATTTATACAAAAAAAAAATCATTAGTAATAATAATAAAAATAATAAATTATATTAGCGTCAAATTAAAAAGCTAAATTGCCGATGCTGTTGTCAGTTGTTTCTGTATCTGAAATCGAGTTGCTTAAGTGGTAATTAGGAATTCCTCGAGTGTCTCTGGAATAAGCATGTAAGTAAAGCAATAATTTCCATTTGTCTGCTGATGCTGCTGCGGCTCTTGCACTGTACTGTCACGTCTCGCTTCCACAATTGCTTTATGCGCTTTCAACTGCAGGTGCTTTTTGTCCTTCTCTCCTTTCGCTATTAAAATAAATCCGCACAATGCGAGTTGCGGAATTGCAGCAGTATATTTTAGTGGTTGCTCATTTCATTTACTTTGTCCTTTTGTTTCTAATTATTTTTTTAATGCTTTTTTTCTCTCTTTCTCTCTCTCTCTCTCTCTCTCTCTCTCTCTGTTTTGCCGGTTTGTTGAAAAGTTTAAATGCGCGCTTTTATGCCCGTAGAAGTATGCGTACGGTGTACACATTAATTAAAGTTTGCTATTATTGCTTTGTGTGGATTTAATTAATGAGTTTAAAGTTGCGACATCTACTGGATTCGCTTTTATGTTTTTTATTGATTAAATTTATTTGCTACTTAGTTTTAAAATATTTTTTCAGTTTATATTGTAAAGTTTCTAATATTATTTTTTTATAAAAAATAATTAAAAATAATAAAAGAAAAAATAATAATTAGGAAATGTTAAAAATTAATTAATACGAAAATTTGTAGTAATAACTAATAAGTTAATTAAAATGTGATCGATTTATGGAAATATCAAAGTGCATCCCCTGAAGTGAGCTAATTAACATAAAATCCATTTAATAATTAATTGCTTTAATTAATTTCAGTTTATTGTTATTATCCGACTTGATTTAATTATGCGCGCTGTTTATTAAAGTCCAATCAAGCATAATTCGATTTATGTGTCATAATTTAATAATTTGCAATTCCGTTTTAATTTGTTAAAATAATTTAAAAATTCTGATTTCAAATCTTTTAATTTATTGAATAAAAATGTTTTATGAAAAAAAAAAAAAAAAAGAATTTATTTTGCAGCCTTATTGTGAAGGAAAATAATGCAATAAATAAGCGCAAATGATGGGATTTTTAGCCTTTATATCGGCGGCTGCTGTAATTCGTCTAACTTGAGCTATACAGTGTATTCTTGCCGTTGCCGCCCCCACTTACAGCCGCCGCGCGAGACCGGAGGGCGGCATTGCAAGAAAACGACCGGCAAAATCCAATTTCACGGACGCGCCGCTGTATTATACTGAATACAAATAAATTTATAAAATTTGCAAAAAAAAATTAAGTTACAAATTATTAATAAACTTTTTTTTTATTTTTATTTTTTCAGAAGTAATAAGTTTTTATTACAAAAAAAAAATTAGTAAAAATAAATTGAAAAAATGAAATGTTAAAATATTATTTATAGCCTTTAGAAAATACTTTTTACGAGGCAAATTCAAAGCGGACAGCCCTCACACAGAGAGAAAAAAAAATGAATTCAATTTGATTTAATGGTAAATTTATAATGAAACTTTTCAATCGATATTTGCTGGTCTTAAGGGATGCGCTCCTCTCGCTCCCTCAAAGCGTCTCATCAAAGCGAGGGAAGAAGAAGAAGGGAACTCTGCAACGCCTGCCTTCGTGCTTTTCTCCCTTATTACTATCCTTGTTCCTCTTTGTATTCGTGTGGCTCATTGCTGCATAGTCCTTCTTTGCCCTGATCCTGATGCCGGGATACGGTAGCAATGGTAGCAGCTTCTCTCTTGGATGCTTCTCTCTTATTCCTAATGTGCGTGTATTTGCTTATTCTGAAGTCGGCTGCAAGCAGCGAACTATAATATTGAAATTACTTTCCTATTTATACTCTCTTTCTGCTAGTGTATGTTGTGCAAGTGGTGCAAGTGTACAGTCTCCTCCTTCTCGGGCTCTCTTTCTCTCTGTATGTGTTCTTAAAGTAAATTATTAGCATGATAACATGCAAGGCAAGAAAACTTTGCAACTACTTTGTTATTAATTGCTTCAAAACTTGCCCTTATTTATTCGGCAAACCGTAATTTTAATTATTCCTTATACTTTTTTTTTATTTCTTTTCTTTTTCCATTGGTTTTCCTTTTGCTATAATTTCATTTTCTGACATATTTTTTGCATTTTTGTTATAATTTTTGTTTTTAATAAAATGAAATTTTACATTAAAACAAAGAAATTTAATATTCTTATTTTTATAAAATAAAAAGTAAAAAAATAAACTGATTGTTGATTATACCTTTGGAATAATATTATTTGCTTGAAAACAATGTTTTAATTAAATTAATTATTCCTTTTTTTTTTCACCGGTCTTCCTTTGCTTTAATTTCCTTTTTTTAATTCCTTTTTATCTTTTTTTGTTTGTTTTTAAAAACATATTTTTTATATCAAAATAATGAAATTAAAATAATTAAATTAATTATTTCTTATCCTTTTTCCACTGGTTTTCCTTTGATTTAATTTCCTTTTTAGCTTTGTTTTCCATTTTATACATTTTTTTTTTCTTTTTTTAAATTTAATTTTAACATGAAAATAAATAATTAAAATCAATTTGTTCTAATATTTTTATTTGTATAAAGTAAAAACAGTAAAAAGACTAAAGTGAATATTGATTGTACGTTTGGAATAATATTCTTTGCATGAAAACAATGTTAAAATTAAATGAGCGTGCTAAAAATAGAAAAGATCAATAAAAAGCAATTGAATTTATTAATAAAAAGCTTTTAACTGACAAATCTCTTTTATTGATCAAATAAAAAGTAAAACTATTGTTCAATTTAAACGCAGCAACAACAAATGAATCAATCAAACAAAACGTGAAATATTTTTTCCAAAAACCAATCAAAATCTTTAATTAAAAACAAATAATGAAACAATTTTGAAATGTATTTTTTCAACTAACGTTTAATGAGAAAACTTTAAAATAATTTCCGAGCGCTCGGACGATAAAAAGTGACATAAAAATTAACAATGCAAACTTTTTACTATTGCAAAGTTAATCGTCAGAGTAAAACGACAAAAAAGTAAATAATAATTCAAAGAGAATTGCTGTTGTAACGAGAGAAAGAGGAGATGAAAAAGGTACAGAGAGAGAGAGAGAGAGAGAGAGAGGGAGAAAGCGAGGGAGAGAAACAGAGAGGGGAAAGGGATAAAATAGTGCAATTGTGATGGTGTAAGTGCTTTATATGTTTTCGAGCTTGTTGAGTTTGTTTGGGGCGGCTTGGCGGTCGATAAAAGGGGAGCTTGCCCCAGGATTTACATCCGCTTCATTCACTTTATCAAATAACTAATCAATTTCCCGCAAGGTGTAATGGGAAATACATTAATTAATTCTAATGACTGCATTTCCAAATATTATTATCTAAAACATCTATTCCATTCAAAGGTTTCCATTACATTTATAAATGTAGTATTGATAACAATTTAATATGTTTAATATTTGTCAGGTAAAAATTGAAATTAGACTTTTAATTGCTTTTCAAAACAATTGCACTGCGGTATTTTATTGGAATAATCAGTAGTTGGGAATTTTAATGAGTGCTTGTATATACATTTGGATTTAATCCTGTCGGCCATTTTGTGTTAGTTTCGAATCCCTCGCGACTTTCTCTCTTCTCATCTTCTTCTTCTTCGTCTTCTTCTTCTTCTTCATCGCTGTTTCTGTGCACTATAGGTACCTAGTAAAAGTTTAGTGTCCGTCTCTTCGTCCTAAAGGACTTTGGAATAACTTTGCGGCGAAAGAGAGGAATAAGAGAGGAACGAGGAAAGAATCCTGCTCTTTTATTAGCCACTTTTATCTTCCAATAAAAAGCGAAAAAGGTCTTTAATTGCAAAGTTTTAAGTGGACATTAACTAATTGACTTTATATCTTTTTTACTTTGCTTATTAAAACTGCGCTTCTTCTGCGCTTTTAATACTTCTTTTCTGTTTTAGGATTCAAGTTTTTAATTTACAAATTATTTTTCTCTTCGTTTTTAAAAGCATTTTTTTTTATTTGCAAATGAATTTTTCTTCGTTTTTAAAATCCATTTTTTTTAAATTAATTTTGTATTTAAATTGGATGAAAATGAAAAAGGGAAAGTATATATTTAATAAAAAGTTTTTTAAATAAATAGTAACAATTTATAGCATTAAAAATAGTTTAATTTAAAAATAAATTAATTTTTTAATGGAATTAAAAATTTTAATTAATAATTTGAAAATAACGAAAAGTTCTAAATAGAAAATTTTACATGGATGCACTCTTGAATCACATTTAATGCAATTGAAAATTTAGTTTTGTTAATGAGTTTTTAAATAGTAATTAACTTTATTCACTTTTATCAATCAGATTTTTTTTTAATTAATTTGAATATAGAGGAAACTCTAAGGTAAATATTTCTTAAAAGTCATCATTTTATTTTATAAGTTAAATTTTTAAGAATTAAATTTATTTATTTTTATGAAATTTTACTCCAATTTTTCAATTTGAATACAAAGGATAATTTTCAAAAGGTAATATTTAATAGAGAAAAAAAGATTAAATTGCTCTGTTTTAATCTCTATGTTTTTAATTTACATCAAATTTTTTTACTTTCTGTTTTTATCAGCAAATTTGTCATTTTATTAAACTTATTATAAAGCTAATTTCCAAATATAAATATTTAATAAAAAGCCTTTTATATGATTTAAAATCAATAAATGATTTATTAAATTACTGATAAAAAATCATTTGAAGCAATTACAAGAATTCATAACCATTATGCCAAGAGATAATTTAAAAATATTCCCAATAAAAATAAAATATATAAAATTATTAAATTTAATAGGAAAAAGTTATGAAATAAAATTGCAGTAAATAAACTTTTAAAAAATAAAAATGTAAAAGTAAAAACTAGTATTAGTTTTATGTTGAGAAGTTTCTCTGATGTTATTATTTTCTAAGGATTTTATTCCTCATGAGTCGTCTCTTTTGCTTTTCTCGGAAAGTGGAAAGGAAAATTGTCGACTTTTATACACACACACCCACACATACAGATAAGCAATGCATACAAAGTGTATAAAAAAAAAGAACGAAAGGGAGTACAGAAAGGGCGTTGTGTGTGTGTGTGTTGCAGTGAATGCCGACGCTGTCGTCCTGCTCCTATTCCTGCTCCTGCTCTTTCTCCTTTCAGTCCTTTCTAGTCCTGCTTTTACCAATGCACAGATACACGAAAGGGAAATTACGACACGGAAACGAAATATAGTCATAGAGTATAGTATCGGCAACGGAGAATCGATAATATCACTTGAGACCGGCACCTACACCAATACACCTAAATACTCTCAGTCTGAACAACATTGATACAAACGGACACTCTTATGGGATAGCAATCGGAAACGTTATAAATTTATAGAAAGGGAACAAATGCACACTTTTTTTTTAATTAAACAGTTTATTTATTAATATTAATACTTAATTAATGTTAAAATATAAGAAATTATCTGAAATAGTTTTTAATTAATTTTTATTGTTTTTAATTAAATTTGGGATTATAAATTTACATTTTTAATCTTTTAAAAAAAATTATTGCAACAAAACAAAAATTTACCATTTGAAAAGTCAAAATGTACTCTTAAAAAATGTTTTCTTCTTTTTTTTTTTGCTATTTATTGTAACAAAAGAAAAATGTACCATTTGAAAAGACAAAATGTACTTTGGAAGTTTTCCGCGAAATAGACAAATTTATAAAGGCGAAAAAGTCGCATATAAATACTGAGTTAAATTTTATTGAAAGTTATTATAAAGTTTGCCCGTTAAACTTTTCGACAGTGGAAATAATAGAAAAAAGAAAAGAAAAAAGCGACGAAGAGAAAAAATCGTCGACTACGACGAAAAAGAAAAACGAGGGAGACGACAACAGGTCGACTTTCTATGAAAGTAATAAATTTAAGCAGCTCTGACGGATATGGAAAGAGAAAACGAGACAAGGGTGCGAACGATTTATCGTGTTTAAAAACCCCCGTCGAAGGAGCGAATTTAGAAAAATCGTGTCAACTAATAAAAATCATTAAATGTTTTTCCCATAATAAATTACTTATTTTATTTTTGTTTTCTAAAATTTATTTTTTTAAGTTAATTTTAAATATTTGAAATTAAGTAATTGCTGCCGAAATAAACTGCATTGAAAGTATTAAATTTTGCTTTCGCAGAAAGAGGTGTTTGTATTTGAATAAGTTAACGATTGTGAATATTTGCTCTTTGTGTTGCGCGCATATAATGCGTTGCATTAGTTTGCGAAAACGAGTTTAGGGCTTTCGTTTAAGGGGTGAAGTGTGCTCGAGCTTATTGGGGGTGGTTGAAAGCTTACCAGGGACCTTTTTTAGGACTCTCACCCTCGACGCTCAACCGATCCATATATACCTCTATATCTCTCTCTTCTCTCTATATATTTATTCAAAGGAAATTTTGTATTTTCCTTTTATTCCCTTCAATTTTTTTTTTCTTCTTATTTTTTCAATTTTGTTTTTCTTGTTTATTTTTCTTTTTCTGCACTTTTTTTTTGTTTATTTTTATTACAAAAATTGCTAATAAAATAAAATAATTTCAGCCAACAAATAATAATAGTTTTTATTAATTAATAAAATTTATATAAAACAAATTTGCAACAACTTTCAATTATAGTTTATAAATATGATATTAAATATTTTATTACAGCTGCATTTTAATTAAATTTCGTGCATTCGTTTTAATTAAAACGTTTTCAGTGTTAATTTACAGATTAAATTGATATTAAATTTAATGCAAATATTTACGGAGCGCGCGGAGCAATTTTATAAATTGCAAACTAGAGTCTGCCAAATTAATCAAACAAAAACAGTAATAAATAACTACATAGCAATAATAAACAATGTACAATAAATTAAAACAGGTCGCATTAATCGCAAGGAATTAAAAGCAGGGCAAACTGTTTCGAGTTTGAGCACATTTGAACCGTCGAACGAATTTAGCGAAGTTATTTTACGGGTAATTAAAGGGGCGGCTAAAATTAAACCTTAACTTGATACATAAAGCTCATATTCACCAACTAATTGAACATTTAAGTATATTAGACATATCTACATTTATGCAAAACACTCCAATAGAAACATGTTAATATTTGCAAATATACCGACTACTTGAAAAATAAAATATTTAATTAAAAATTAAAAATCCAAAATCCAAAATTTAAATATTCGATGAAGATGTAAAAAGTGTTAAAAAATAAAAAGCAATTTAAAAAAATTCAAAAATCGATTCGAAAAGAAAGATATTTGAGAAAATCAAATGTGAAGGCGCCGGCCACCATTGCATTAAATGGCCGAACGCTCTAAATTGAAAAATTATTTTTCCAATTACCAAATTAAAACTAATTAATTTTCAACTGTTAATTGTTAGCACTGTATGTTTTCCGTTTAAATTAGGGTAATTTATGTGTGTATTTATAATGCGGGGGTGTATGGAAGTGCAGACAAAGAGAGCTGGCTGTGGGGATACGATTCGGTTGAAACTTTCGACTGTACTATTAGGCAACCCTTGTTTTTACTCCTATTTGTTCCTTTTTTATGCTCTTTGAGCGCGCCGAAGTGGCCGGCGAAGTTTATTCTACATGAAATTTGCATTTATTTCTCACTTCTATCAACTTTTCCTTCCCCATTATATTTTACACGTTTAGCAAACTCTTCTTGCAAATAATATCATTTCTTTCTGTTTTGTTATAATACACACTCGCTCCGGCTTTTCTTTGTTGCCTATATATAATGTTACCTTTCGCATTTTGCTACTTTATTTATTTACACGGCGGATTATAAAAATAAATTCTCATAATTTGTTTCTCCCTCTTGTGTAATATTTTATTTTCCCCTTTTGCCTCCAATGGGATTCTTTTTTCCTCTGTGCTTTCTTTTGTTCCGTTAAACACTGAACACAGGTTACAAAGTAATCAATAATCACTTTTATTTTAGATTCGGTTTTATTCATTTTTTATTCAATTTTATTTAAATTAATAATTACTTTGGTTTTATTGATTTTTTCTTGTACAAAAGAAATTATTTCTCGAAATAGAAACAATTTTTAAACTCACAAATGTTAATTAAATTTCAAGGATTTCTTTCAAAGGAACTTTTATTGCCTTGACATATAAAATAGATTTTATAATTAAATCTATTAAAAGAAGGGCTGTATTAAAGAAAATTTAGAAAAATAAATAAATAAGAAAATAAATTAAGCGATGAAAATAAAATAAAATAATTTATTTTTATATTTCTGGGAGAAATAAGGAAGCGAATTTTCCATTCGGTAAAACTTGGAATATCCATAAAAATAATAATGTTTGCTTTTCATATAGTTTCCAGCCCCCTCGCGCACACACACGCACGCACGCACACACACAGATCTATATTTATTTGTTTGCATTAACTTTTATAGTGGATTTTCGTGGATTTATTTATGTATATGTCGTTGACTCCTTATCTACCCTCTGCGCGATCCTTATTCGCATCCCTTTTTCAGGCGTTTGGATTCCCATATAATAACCCGCACAATACACACACACACACACACACACACATGCACATATATATCTATTTGAAGCTCGAGACACCCCTTTGCATTTTAGCGCTGCACGTCGCTATTTTATTTCAAATCGAAAATCTGCTTTAAATCGCTGGAAAGTAATCAAAAATTTCGCACATTAAAATTTCCGAACCGTTTGCTCTGCTTATTGCAAATTACGCGCGCGGGATTAAATAGTTTATTCGAAGTGAGGGGTTGATACAACCAACTCAAGTGCTATATACCGAGAATGAAGCATTCTTAAGTATTAAGTTTAGCAGTAGTTTAGCCATAACAAACAACAATTACGCGGAACTTGTTGTTGGGCAGAGTATGCGCGCCAGTTCGCCAGTTCAAACTATGGGCGATAATTAATTTTGAAATTGGTGTTTTCAATTAAACAATTATAATTAAGGGCTCTTCAGCTCCGCTATATTGTTGTGGAGTTATATAGTTTTTTTGTGTGTGTTTTTTATTAATTAATTTTATTTATTTATTTTTTTGTTACGAATGATATAGTAGTATAAATTGTGAAATGTTTTATTATATTATATCTTTGCATTGTAAATTAGAGTATTCATTAATTCATAAGGGGTGTGCAATTATAAACGCGTACGGATTATGCAGCAGGGTATATGCCATAGGGTTGTAAAACAGGGGGTTGATTGCTACAAACGGGCAGCACATTAAGCCAACCCTTTAACATATCTCTCTCTCTTTCGGTCTCTCCATGTGAAACGCTACTTGTTTCTTTAATTCTTTACGTTTTGCAAGATATTCCAACCCAACTTCATTACTTTATTTTACTTTAAACGGAACTAATTTATTAATTGAGTTTTTATTTGTTTTTTAATTTTTTTTTTTTAATATTTTTTGTTATTCATTTCGTCTGCTTAAATTGTTTCATTTCATTTATTTATTTGATTTGAAAATAGTAATTTGTATATTTTATTTCCAGGAAGAAATAAAAAAAATTGCCTGATACAAAGTAAAGTTAAAGCAAACTAATGAGTTTTTTATCGATTTCGCTTCTTGTAATAACGACTTTTATGAAATTCCTCGCTCTTTTGTACGTTTTATTAATTTTCCAAGCATTCAAGAGAAAAGTATTTGTTATAAATTTCTGTTTCAGTGATTAATTTTTGTACTGCATCATTTTATAGTAAACACGTTTTTTTTTTTTAATTTAAAATTTACTTATTTTTGTTTATGGTAAACATATGAAAAATCACAAGTAATTGTATTTTATTTTATTTATTTATTTTCTTTAATTATAAAGATAAAAAAAAAGCAATTTTAACTTTTAAAGAACTTATCTATAAGCTAACGATAAATAAAATTCAAGACAGCAAAAGTCTTTTCAAATTAATTTATTTATTTGTTATACTGGAAAAAAAAAACTAAATGAAAAAAATGGAATTTCATGCTTTGAAAAAGATATACAATAAATTGTTGATGTAATTAAAAACTGGAGAAGAAATTTAATAATTATTTTCGTTTTAACAGAAGTTAAATATGAAAAAAGGTATTTAAAGTTTTTAAAAAGCTAAGCTAATCAATAACGAACCAAGGGGTAAAGTTATAAATTGCAAGGCATTGCGAAATAAATCTAATTTTTTTTTCATAATCTGAAAAAAAAAATCAAATGAAAGAAAAGTTATTAAAAAAATTGTAGATATAATTAAAATCTGAAAAAGAAATTAACAAAAAATATAATTTAATAATTATTTTTGCTTGAACACCAAGTTTAAAGTGAAAAGTGACAAGTTTTTTTTAAACTTATCCGTAGTCAAACGAGGAGCAGAATTAAAATTTGCAACGCAAACAAAAGTCATTTCGTAAAAATACTTTAAAAATTTATTTATTCTTTTGGTATAGAAAAAACGAAAATGAAAGCATTAAAGATTTATGAAAATTGTCTACAAAAAAGCAATGAATAAAACTAAAAACTGAGAAAGCAATTTATTAAATTATTTACTTTTAATTTCTATAAAACAAAAGTAAAAAAAGGCAATTAAAAAGTTATCTTAAAATTATATAATAAATAAAATTAAAAATTCGAAAAGCAATTTCAAAGAGAAATGCAAAAAAACCATACCGCAAGTACCAAATATAGACCTTTATATCAAATTGATATTTATTTGTGCGAGTCCTTTACATTTCGAGGCGATCCCTCTTGCAATATCGATTACTCTTTTAATAACCGTAATGGAAATTTTATTCCTCAGCCAACATAAATTTCATTTTCCTTGAACTTTACTTTACTTTACTCTCTTTACACTATCAGCGAAAAATTCGCCGCCATCTATTCATTAAATTTTTTTTTTCTCCAACTTGAAGCTTCCACTTTGGAACACAATTTTAAATTGCCGCCGTACACCGAATTTGATATAATTAAAAGCAAATATGTAATTTAAAGCTGCACTTAATTTTCATTTTCCGCCGTGCTTTGAAATATTATTGTTAATATAGTATTTAAATACACTGCCGGAATAATTATAAGTGCATATGTGCATAAAGAAGTTGAATTTCATTAAAACAAATGTTCCGGCGGAATTTAAATTAAATTAAACTTTTAGATTGTACCGTGGAGTGTATAGCAGGAAGCGAAGTATATATATACGCAAGAAAAGCGATGTTTGTAAATATTTTAAGGGTTCTTGCAACACTTACTTTTTTTTTCTTTATTCTGTAGAGAGTCTCTAATTAAAATTTGCATATTTCGCGCCGCAAATGGTGTTGCTTTACTGCTTTTTCTTTCTTTGCTCGTCATACACAAATTTTCATTATTAATAAATCTCGCAACTTTCCGTCAACTTTGACGCAACTTTTTTGCTGTTCCGGAGAGCCGCAGATTTATTATTTACTTTTTTTTTTTTTTTTAAGAAGAAGAAATTTGGTATTCAAATTGCGTTATAAATTATTTTTTCCTATTAAAATTTTATTTTGACTGTGAATAATTTTTGTATTAATAATTAAACTTTTGTTTTTTTAGTTTTGCAGTAATATAGTGATTAATTGTTCTGATATTTAAATTTATTTTTGCTTTTTTACAAGTAGATTTCTTCGAGTTTAGTGATTAATTGCTTTAAGCTACATCAAAACAAAAAATTCAATGAATATATTTGCCAAGTAACTATTTGAATTTTCTCTCACGTTTTTTTTTCTTGTGCTGTTATTAAATTACTTTTATTATTAATAATAAAAGATAAAATCTGTTGGAAAATTAAAATTCCTCAATTAAGTATTCAAATTAAAAAATAGAAGTAACAAAAAGTAGGAAACCCTTTAAGGCGAATAAACAAAGGTATGGAAAAATGCAGACAATTACTTTTTTACTACCACTCCTGATGCCTTTTTTTTTTCTGTTCATGGAAGTATCTGTATGTGCAACGAAAGTTTCGCCATTTTTTCCCTGCATATTTGTATGTATTTAAATTACGAAATCCCCCTCTCGAATTCCGCTAACCGCTATTCACCCCCGACTTGCTTCAGCAGCTCTTCTGCCTTATATACATTTTAGCCATCGCACACACTGACAACACATGCACCTAATACACACACAGAGTACACATCGAAGAAACGCACAGCTGTGTGCATTTGGTCCTGGTTGCTAGCTAGCTGCTGGCTGCAGGAATGGCGAGAAGAGAAATGCTCCATTCGCGTTGTCAGGGCAACGCAAGCTCCGGTCGCGTGTGTTCTCCTAACTTTATCTAAAGCTCATAGACTGTATTAAAGTTTTCCTTTTTATTTTTACTTTCCTTATACTATATAATATAATACTCGTATAATATAAAATAGGAATGTATTATGTAATCTTTTGTTGGAAATTGTTTGCAAATTTTATTTGCCATTTTATTTGTTAAATTGTTTATTTATTTTTTAATGAAAGTTTATTAAATGCCATACGATAAATATGAGTTAAAAAACGAAGAGTGGAAAATGCGCTCGATGTGGAAGTAATTTCGTTTATGATATTTCGCAGAAGCTTTGAGGGTTTTAATACATAATGAAGATGTTGCTTTGAAATCGCAATGTAATTAATTTAATAACTGAAGAATTCTCTGGCGCGGAAAGACTTTTTTGTTTTCCGCGCTTTTCTTTCTTTGCGCTGAAGCGCGCTGCGCTCCCTCTTTGTTTTATTCGAAGCTCTGGCTCTGGAGGAAATTAAATTTAAAGCTCGTAAAGTAAAGTTGCGGATATTTACGGTCCCGGAAAATGGGACAGGACAATATTTTCGTTTGCTGCACTACTTTACTACAAAGAAAATGGCTTTAATGTTTCCACTCTTTAATTGCTATTTTATTTTTCAACTAAACTGACAACATTTTTTGCGATTAATTGTAATTTCACTTTTTTTCTTTGTTAATCTAATTTTAGAAATTTTTAAAGAATAAAAAAGTAATCAAAAGCAGTGCTTTAAAAGGTAATAAATGAAATTTATTAATAACAAAAATTTTTTAAATAAAAAATTAATGGATAAATATGAAAAACACTTTTCCGTTTTTTAAATTCTTTTTTATTTATTTTATTTTTAGAAATGTTTAATATATAAAAAAGTTAATCAAAAAGCAGTATTTAAAGGGGTAATTAATGAGTTTTATTAATAACGAAGAAAGATTAAAAAAGAGTGGAAGGAAAAAGAAGTAAAAGAGAAATACAAACTTTTTTTGTATTTTAAAATAAAAAAATGAAATTAAAAGCAGTTTTCTAAAAAGGTAATAAATGTAATTTATTAATAACAAAGAGCCTTTTTGTAAATAAACATTTTATGGATAAATATGAAATATCTTTTCCATTTTTTAAATTCTTTCTTTAAGATCTAATTTTCGAAATGTTTAATATATAAAAAGGTTAATCAAAAAGCAGTATTTAAAAAGGTAATAAATGAGTTTTATTAATAACGCAGAAAGATAAAAAAGTGGAAGGTGGAAGGAAAAAGAAGTAAAAGAGGAGAAATAAAAAGTTTTTTTTCGGTGCACTTCACTTATCCCTAATCTAGATTTATTGGATTCTTGTCTCCCCAAACAGGAAATTCTACAAGAATCATTATTTTCTCCGTTAAGGGAGTTAGTACTTTCGCTTTCGCCTATACTTTCGAAGCGCTGCGGAGACAAAAATCGAACAGCAGCAATTCTTGCACAAACACCCCAAATACCAATACAAAAACAAAAAGCCCTAAAAAAAAAAGAAGAAGAAGAAAAATAGCAAGTTAATCATTTTAATTAAACGCTCATGCATTGTTCCAGGATGAAGTGCTGGCAATTTCCGAGAAAGTAGTTCTGAGGGTCGAGGACCTAATTACTTGGATCACAGTGGATGCCGAGTGGAGCTGGGGGCGTCTTGCGAAATACGTGGAGGCGACCGATAGCAGTCTCGAGCTGCTTCCTTCTGCCGTCTCTTCTGCTACTTCAGCCCCGACGGTCTCGGCTCGACTCACCGAAAGTTCGCTAGACTTTTCCGACGTCGAAAAAGAAAAGAAATTAGCCGGTAAGTTTTTTTTCCATCTTTAATTTGTTTCTAATGTCTTTTTTTTGTGATTGGAAAAATCATTTTTCATATAATATTTTTGTTTTGTAGCGGAAATATTTTAGTATTTGAAACATTTAGAATTTTGTGTAATTATTTATTTTTTCACAGCGGGAAAATTTTTTGGAATTTATTTTTGCATTGTAAAGTAATTCCGCGAAAAATCCGCTGGGAAATTTTTAATTTTCAAACAAAATATTTTAATATTTTCCGTAAATTACAATAATAAAGTAAATATAATAAAACAAAAAGTTTTAACGAAAACTGTAGGTGACAAAGCAATTATTTATTTGTAAAATTAGACTCGTTTTTCCTACTCGAAAGTCGTAAAAAGCCCATAAAAGTTGGAATTTATTATTCAGACTTTAATTAAACTAAAATATTACTCGAAAGAAAGTTCATTAAATCGCAGAATAAACACGTACATTTATTACCAAACAATTTAATTATTTTATTCAACATTTATAACTTTTAAGCTCAAACAAAAGCAAATTATTATTATTTTATTTTTTGCTAGCTTAAACATTACTGAAATTCAAAACCCATTAAACTTTATTAGTATTAGCTTTTGTTCTTAATGCAATGCAAACCGATCGATGGTTAGTAATTACCGAAAACTCGAGCGCAGAATAAATATTTGTTTTTCTTTGTGCGGACGACAGAATTTACAAGAATAATCCCTTGCCGATATAAAAACAAATAGAAAATTCTCCAACCTTTTATTACGAAAAAAAAAAACACACACAGAAGGAGAGAGAAAGAAAATAATAACGAACTAATTAAAGTGCGTTTAATCAAATCGTAAAACGTCCAGCTTTGGCTTTGAGGGCTATAAAAGCTCTCGTAAAATTTCAACCAGTCCGATCTCGTAAATCATTTCATATTTGTTGTTAAATAGACTTTAAAAATTTTATTAGGATTTATTTCCAGCCAGTAGCCAGTTTATTTATATGTTTAAAATTCTTAAAAATCGCAATCGCAAATACATCTAATTTGAAAGTCTACATTGATTAAAGAAAAAAATTATTAAAAGAATTTAAACATCAGAAAGAAAAAAATGTAGAAAAACTGGATTAAACTTGTACAACTTGAATGTCGTCCTTCTTAAGATTGTTCTGCGACGGCACAAATGGCGGAATAACTTCGGGTTTCGGTCTAACGCAGCAAATCATTATGTAACTTGGATGACATTGAACACTGAAATTAATTAATTAAAAATTAATTAAATTTGATTAAAAAAACCACTTAAAGTTAATCTATAACTTACTCGCTGTTAATTTCTCCGTCGCAGTTCCTCCATGGCATGCACTGGCACTCTCTATTGTCTCTTTGCCCTGTTAGGTCCCTTTGCACTGATCCCGTAGGAGTAATGGCTGCTTGAGCCGTTAGGACTGCCACGGCCAAAAAAGTTACCAATAAAACTCGCATTTTTTATTTGTTTGTTCAGTTTTTTTTGTTTTCGGTTGTTACTGCAATAGAAAAATACGCAATTGTGAAAGGAACGCATCAAAAGCTTTGTTTATTTATACTGTATTTGTGCGCTATATGGGCACGAATTACAATAAAAGTCAAGGTGGGAGTTGGCTCTTTCAATATACATACAAATTGCTTGATAAATACGTAACCTGGACCTTTATACAGGGGGGCAACTTTGGAGGGCGATTTTGCGAAATGAGTTTTGCGTATTTTTGTCCATTTTTCACTGCTTTGTTTTTTTTTCCCTGGTTTGTTTCCAATTTTTCATTTTATTTTTTTTATTAAAATATATTTTTGTAGTTTAATATTGTTTTATCATTTTATGGAATTTTTCTGTTTTTATATCTTTAATTAAAGAGTCTGTTTGTTTTTTTTTAGATAAAGTTTATGAAATAATTTTTCCATTTAATGCTTGCAGATAAAAATAATGAAACGAAATGAAATGCAATAAAAAAGTATCCTGTAAATTCAAAAAACGTGCCAAAATTTTAAACAAACTAATGAATCACTTAATTGTTTTCCATATTTGCGCATTTTGCTGACATTTACAATAAAAAATAACAACTTAAACAACTGCGGCATATAAATAATCCATTTTTTTTTAATAACTTTGGTTAAAGTTTATGGAAAACCGACTTTTTTAGTTTTAATTAAACTCATTTAAAAACTGGTTTAAAGAGCGATAACCTCTCCCAGAAAAATAAATTAAATTATTATTTTTTTCTGTGTTAATAAATGTAATTTTCGGTCATGTAATTTATAATTAATAAAATTAAATTTATGTAATAAGTACCCGCATAATTAGTTTTCCAATGTTCGTTTATCGTTGTTAATGAAGCAATAGAAGCCAGCATGAAGCGATCGCTTATTTATGCTAATTAAATTATTATTATTTAATAAGCGCTTTATCTTAGGAAAACAGGATAATTTAATTCGGAAAAAAAATGCTACTTACGAAACAAGAGAATTATTTTTTGTCGATTACAAAAATGCAACTACGACAATTGTTCACGACGAGTGGTTTTTTATACTTTTTTCAACCTACATAAATTTGTTTAGAATGCAATTAATATTTTTTTCAAGTATTTATTTCCTTATCGTTTGTTTGTTCAATTCAACTCTTTGAACAATGATTAAAAAAGAAATAGAAATAGATTTTCAGGACGCAAATTGTGTGATGCAACTTTTTCGGTTTTTACCGGATGATTCATTTTCTGTTCACGAAGAGTCGTTTAGAGAGAAAGCCATTAAATAAATTTTCATTTAACAATTATTTCTGGTCACGATTAGGAACATCATTAAAAGTTTTAATTAGAATCTTAACTGTTTCTTAAAAAATGAATAAAAAAATGAAAAAAGAAACTTTTTTCTTTTTATTAATAATTTAAAATATAAATTTGTAAAATAAATGATAAATTTCGTAGATATAAAGCCACCAAACGGACCATCAGTGATAATCCTCAGTTATCCGCGGTATTGTCGGTACAGGGCAGTTCTGAAGCGCTTAGATGGTGTCGAGGACGATTACTTAAGACACGCCATCGTCAATGCCTTGGGGGGAATTAGGGTCAAGTACCATAACACACGGATCCTGTACTGTAAGGACACGTTCGACTACCCGGAACTGGAGGGACACGAACTGTTGTGCAATCACTTAGCGCCGAAATTAAAAGGACGACCGAGAGGTCGGCGGAAAAAGAGGAGCATCTCGCCCGGATCCGAAAGCAATGAGTCCGAATCGTCCGTGTCCAATGTGTTCAATTCCGGAAAGGTAATACCGGTGATTTGGAAACGTTTTGCATTTTTCCCCGTTCGTTTTTCTTTTCGATTTCACAGAGTAAAATCACAACGGAGGGTGGACGCAACGGTTTGCGATGTGATAGTACGACGTCTCCGAGACGCACCACTCGGTCCACTGAAAACAATAACTCAGAGAACAAAGACTTCATTAAACAATTAACAGCATTTATGAAAAACAATCGGACGCCTATTGGAAGGATCCCTTCGTTGGGCTACAGAGAACGTAAGTTTTTTTTTTTTTTTAATTTTTTTAGGCTTTTTGATTTGAAATTTTAACGGTTTTTGTTTGTTTTGGGAATAGTTAACTTGCACAGTTTCTACACAAAAGTCCAAAAACTCGGTGGCTATGATTCGGTCACGCAGAATCGATTGTGGAAATCTATTTTCGACGACCTCAGCGGAAATCATACAAGTACGAGCGCCGCTACAGTTATAAGACGTCACTACGAAAGGTACTTTTTACTTATATATATTTTTTTAATATTTATTTAATGTCTTAACAAAACTGTTTAATGTCTAATTAAAAAAAAAAATGTTTTAGATTCCTATTGGCGTATGAGCGCAACATAAAGGGTGAAGAATATAAGCCACTGCCAATTTCCGAGCGCCGAAGATTGAAGAGCAAGACAGGCAGCAGTAGCACGAGCTTGAGCGATCCGGAGACCAGCGAAGGTAACTCCAGAAGCGGAAACAGCACGCCAATACCACAATTGCAGCACATCAGTACGGACAATAAAGCGGACTACAAGCCTTCGTCGCTGCGAAGCGTCAGAGTGAAACCGGAGCGCAAAGAATCAAAGGATGCTATTATCAAGGAAGAACTGAAGATTATGGAAAAGAATCCGGAACCTATTACGGCAGCCGTTGCGCCCGTTCAGAAAATCACGCCTGAGAAGTCCACATCACCTGTGGAAGGCAAAGAGAATATTCCCATCAGATGCTATGACGACGTCCATCGTAAACTGATAACCGAAGCTGATCTCGTCGAGGTGCCATACAAACCCAAGACTCCGGAGGTCATCGATTTGGAATCCGAGCGCTATGCCAGCAAGACCAATAACAATAACAACACTACTGTTAACAACAAGAACAATTTGGCCGATATGAAACGCGGGAAATTAGATATTTTAAAGGAGGGCGGCTTGGAGGTAACGCCGGTGCGCAAAATGACCGCCAGCGAGAAGACCAACGGTCACAAACACAAAGCGGCCAAGAGCAAACCGGCGGAGCAGGCTCATCAGGTGACTCCGACGAAATATCCGTTTAATTTCAACGTGCAGTCGCCGCCGAAAGTTGTGCAGAGCAAATCCATTTATGCGCCCAGTCAGAAGATCGTTTACGGTGATCCGAAAGTTTCCTTCGCGCCGCAACAGCCGCCTCCGCCAGTGCACACGCCGAAATTCGTGGCGCCCGCCAAACACCACACGGATTTACTGGATTTGACGGTGAAGAGTCCGCAGAAGCCGATTGTGGAGATAATGCGTGTGCCGCCCATCACGTCGCCCAAGAAGGTCCATCCGCAGTTCAATCCCAATATGCTGCTGGAAGGGCGTCGCATCAATTCGAATTTGGAGATAACTCTGGTGGGACCAAGCAATCAGCAGCAGCAGCAGCAGCAGCAGCAACAACAGCAACAGCAGCAGCAGCAGCATCAGAATCATCAGATAAAGTCGCCAATGGTACCGCCGCCTTCTCCGAAGTATCCGAATTACGGACATCCGCCGAAAGGACACTTGAAGCGCAACCATCAGAGCGAATACACGCCGCCGACGAAGTTGTCGCGCATGGAGGAGAACGGCAAAACGCCGCAGGCACGTGCCATGAACCACTCGTATCCAGCGAAACCCAATGCCAAGTACTCGCATCTGATGTACCCGCATGTGCCCGTCCCTACGAGCAGTAGCAAGGTGACGCCGCCTTTTCCGCCGCTCATGGACCCGTTATACTATCAGTCGCTATTCGGGCACTCGAATTTACCAAGCCCTTTGTATCCGTTGCCGTCGCCCGACAGTTTGCACTACTTTCAAGAACTGTTCTCGCGCAATCCGAGACTGACGAGCCAGATGCCGATGTATCCGTTCGCCGTCGAAAATCCCGCTTCTTCCATGATTTCAGCGGACTCCAAAGGAAAGAAACAATAGAGACTTAAAACTGCCAACCTTTTTTTCCGTTTTGCCACGAAGCAATGAAGCAGAGAAGAAGAATATTAAGTAGAAGAACGGCGCGGCAGTTATCGATAACTACTAGAGGGAAGAAATACAAGAAATACAATGTAAGATTACGTGAATGTTTTAAGTACACACATTTGTTATTAAAATATTTCTAAGGCCAGCATATTAGTAGATATAAACAGTAACGATTAAGGAAAAAGGCAAAAAATATAATACAAGAAGACAAAGGAAAAAAACGTTATAGCAACTGTGATTTTAATTAATAATTATAAATACCAAATTACCCTATAATTAATTAACGATTGTAAATATAAAGCATAACAAATATTATTACCCCGTAAGTTAACAAAACACTACGTTAAGCAACTATTAACAAAAACGAAAAGTAAGTGAAATTAACTTTAAGGATACTATATTTAGATGGACGACGATAATAAATGTAATTATTTTTATTTTTATTTTTGTTTCGTGAAAGCAAAATGCTGATTGAAAAATATTTTATGTATTTGGAAGCTTGGGCCATTTTAAGAGCAGTTTTTTTTTTTCTTTTTTACTACTGTTTGTGATCATTATTGTATAGTTGGATACATTAACAGTAGCCTATTTTTGTTGTTGTTTGGAATAATGTTTAGGTTGTTTATAATAGCTGGATTTCTGTTGTAAATTTTGTTCACCGAAAAAATGTTCGTTTTTTTTTATTGTATTCACCGAATCATTAATTTCGTTGGAATATTTTGTAAAAAAAACAAATCACATTGTTTTACTTGATAATTATATAGATAAGTCAAAAACGATAATAAAAGATTCTTAAAATTTAATTTATTTTCCGAAAAGTTCAATTTCAGAGTTCGAACGGTACTTTTGGCAATTAAAAACTTCGTAATTGTTTTTGTTTCCTTGAACTTTGTAAGCTTTTAATTTATTTTATTATTTTTTATCGTTGCTTTTCATTTAAAACAACTCTAAATGTTATTATTTACAATTTTTCATTTTGTGGAAGTTTTGTTTTGAGTTTTTATTATTATTTTTTTACTTTGATAACTTAAATAATGTTTTTTTTTTTAACTTAATATCAGAAATTTATACAAATATTCTTTGGAAAAAACACTTCAGAGACGTCAATTCACATTTGATTGCTATAAATATAAAAATAAAATTAAAAACAAATTAATAAGATTTATTTATCAAAGAAAAAAGAAATACTGAATTACGCAAGCACGTTCCTAGTATTGAAATTAAAATTATTGATTAATTAGAATGAAAAAACAAAATCATTATTAATATTTATGTAATTTTAATTACCATTAATTTAAATTTAGTATTGTTGGTTTGTTCGTTGAATCCTAGATGATTAATTCATTTACTACATATTTTCATCAGTCGTAGGTTAATTATCCATTTCTTTATTTAATAATTTACTTTGTTTCGAATATTTAAACTCACTTATTTAACCAATTCAATTCTATGGTTATTTTGTTGTAAATTTGGAAGAAAAGTAAGGATTTAAATTTTTATGCTTCAAATGCTTCAAATCTTAATGGTTTTGCCATTTTTAAGGGGAAAAAGCCCAAATTTAGTGAAATTTCATGAAGAATTCTGTTTTTCACTCCAGAAATCTAAAAATTTGACTTTCTTATAAAATTTTTAAAAGGTTTTTAATTTTGATTTCCTATAAATATTAAAAAAAAAACATTGTTTTAATAAATCATAATGTATTTTTTTTTTGTTTAAATTTGTTTTTATTTTATTTTTAATTTAATTTTAATTAATTAAACATTACAGCAGAAAATTAAAACAAAATTTATTTACAGGAATAATTATTTTCCATAAATCATTCTACAAATGATTAATCTAAAAAGTAAGTTTCCAAGGTCCTTCGAAATGAAATTTTCAATTGCTTCAATGGCCTTTTAAATATTTAATTTAAAATAAGTAAGTGAATTACTTAAGTTTAAGTAGTTTGCGCCTGTCCCAGTTTTGTAGTAATTTTGGTTGCCTAAAATGATCCTTGGTTTTTCTCATTTAAAAAAATAATAATAATAACAATTCCCACCAAAAAGGATAATGAATCAGCTGGCTCAGTAGTATCGCGACCGCCGCCGCGTGCAGATGTCCTCGCAATAAAGAATTTTCGTAACTATAACTATGACCAACTAAATCAAATCCCACCCACCGGATTCCACTCTATAATTATTTATAGTTTATAAACTTGAAAATCTACTTTGCATGAACAGTGGCAAAAGTGAAACAGCAACCTACATACATTGTTTACTCTCATGTTATTCTCATCTAGTGCGTGCCAAGTGAAAAACTAGTGAAAAACCGAAAGGATTACATTGACCTTTTTTGCTAGCATCCAAAGCCTGTTTGAAAGTGAATAAATAAAATAAATAAAAAATATAACGCAATTATCAATATTTAAAAAACAAATCCACATAAATAATGCAAACAAAGTTATATAAGAGTGTTATTTAATGATGCTGGACTTATATAAACACGGATGATACAAATCCTAAAAAGGATAATTCAACATGTGAGTATATTGTTTTAATTGTTTTTTGTAATTTAATTGAAATGCCTTTTCGCTTTATAAACGATGCCAAACTGATTCGTACTGTGTGCACTTTGCTAATGAAATTTGTCCTTCAAATGATCACTCGCAGTTTCCATGTAACGAATTCCGTTTTAGCTTATGCAGATAGAAATTGTACAGCGACAGTTAATGATTAATAATAATTAGCCTATTTGGTAGTCTCTAAAATTGTTTGCATAATTGTTATCTATGAGGCATGTACTTTGGTCCGGATTAATAATCCACTTTGATTTGTTACTAATTGGATGGCAATTTTACAATTATCCTCTGTACTTAGAATTCTATATAAACTAACAATTACTAACAAATGCATGACAAAATAATTGAAGCAAATTTAAAGCGTTTCATTTGTGTTCTTTCAGTGGCAATTAAATGAATAATGATTTTTTTCCAAGTTTTACGTATTTGTTGGTTTTTCGCATTGATGGTTTTTTCGGTTTTAATTAAAGTTTTTCTTCTAATTAACCAATTCCTGGTATTTTTGTTTGGTTTTTTGTGTTTTTTTGATATAATTAGAAATGTAATTTAAATTAATGCTTAGCAACATCGGAAGTTTGATTTGTATAATGATTAAATTTTTTTCACTTGAACTTTGAAATGAATGTGTTATCAGTAGTTTTTTTTATTTTTTATTGTAATAAATAAAACTTCACTTTTTTGTGCGTGAATTTAGTTGAACTACTGATTTCAGATAGCAATGTTTGATATGATGGAGAGCACTGCGGGCCGTGAAGCTGAGGATTTTATGTGCGACCAAGTGATTTTTTCTTCGGACGTGGACTTCGAAAGCGGAAGCACCAGCATTACCATTTCAAATACGTGAGTCCTGTTATTTCTGTTAGCTTTTTTTATTTTTGCGGCTTTATAATGCTTTTGGTTCATTTCTGGTTTCCTCTTAAATTGCCAACATTGACATTGTTTATTTTTTGAGTTTAGAAAGTTTCATTTTTCATTCATAACTATTTGGCCTTCACTTATTAATAATACTAAAGTACCGATTTTTCTTTCAAAGAATTTCATAATTTTTCATAGTTGTAAGTAATCATTTTGCAAAGCATAACTAACTAAAAATGATTAAATTTTAATGATTGATGTTTTCGATAGTTTAAAACTAGTAAAAAGAAGTTAGGAATTTAGTGGAAAAAGCGAAAATAGTTTATTTTAATTTGGGTTTAAAAAATACATTAAATTGCAAATTATATAAAGAAACACTTTGGAAGCGAATTTAAGCGACAAAGTTGGAATCTGGTTTGAGAATTAATTACATTTTGTAGTTAGTCGTGGTACGAACATAATTGACTCCTGACGGCATTGAAACTTTGTCGACTCCTCCCGGGAAAAGTTTGGCAATTTCACTGTCGGGAACACTAGGCAGTATCATTACCTTTTCGCCCGGCTGCAAATTTTCCCAACAAATTATTTGTTATAATATTTACATTTTTCACAAATAAAATAAATTTAATTATTAATTTAAAACTCGCAAATCGGAATTAAAGGTACTTACAGTCCAATTAGCCGGTGTAGCAATTTGCGGAATTCTATCTACCAATTGCAATGAATCAATGACGCGCAGAATTTCACTGTAAAAAAAAAAAAATTAAAAACATTAGTGGGATAATTATATAAATTAGAGAAGTCAATTAAAGATCAAGGATAATTGTTAACAATGCAAAAGTAAAATTTTTAAACTTGCTATTTGCTAATATTTTCTAAACTTACTCAACGTTTCGTCCTGTGGAAGCAGGATAATGCATGGAAAGCCGCAATTTGTGTTTCGGGTCGATGATGTAGAGGGCGCGAACAGTGAGAGCGTGATCCTGATTGTCCTTGTTGTCCTGATCGATCATGTCCAGTTGCACGGCCAGTTCGCGCTTCTCGTCCGAGATGATCGGATAGGGGAAGTCGCCGGGAATGTCGCGGCAATAAGACTTGATGTCGTTGACCCAATCCACGTGCGATTGCAACTTGTCGCAAGAGTGAGCCAATAATTTCACGTTGCGTTTCTTGAAGAACGGCTGATGTACCGCGATCCTGCCTAATTCGGTGGTGCAAACTGGAGTGAAGTCGGCAGGATGCGAGAACAGCATCACCCAACTGCGCAATAAGTAATTGCAATATTTCCCATTAAGATTTCACTTTGCTTTTCATTTATTTCATTTCATTTTCTTTAAAATCTAAAAAATACTAAATAAATAAATAGACTACTTACGAGTCCCCTTGCCAATCCCAGAATTTAATGGGCCCTTGGGTGGTTTCCGCATGGAAATTGGGCATTGTGTCGCCAAGTCTCAAAGGCATTGCGTTCAAAGTAGTGACTCTGCTCAGAAATTACTTGTTAAGTAATTAATTAGTTGACCGTTGAGTGTCTTTTTATACTGCGGGCGACTCCCAACAAATAATTGTTAGAGTGGGGCCACCGGTTTCGAATTACGTAACATTAAATCATTTTCTTTTCATGAACTTTCGTTTTCAGCTATATTTGTTACTGTGTTTTTATCTGATAAAGCACTTTCATAAATATTTATACGTTCAATTGTACATTCTACAGCTAGTTAGTTTCTGTTTTAATTTGCGGTGATTTTGTTTCAAGTTTCAAGTAGTTTTTCATTAAATAAAAGTTAAAGTTTCTTAAAATATTTGCTCGGTTTGTTGATAAAAGTTCATCTGGTTTTCGATAACTTTTCATTCGTAATTTGTTTTTCGAATATCAAACTATTTGTCATCTCTGTTTATGTTTCAATTAATTTAATTTATAATTAATGCGTCTGTGCTGTGTGGGCTTTGATTAATTAATTTTTGTTTGCTTTTATTGTTTCATTGTTTTTTTATTATTATTTCGAAAAGTTGTTTGTAGCTTTCACCTGATTTACAATATTTAAATTAATTTTCATAACCATTAATAACTAAATTAATATCAATTTTGATCATTAGCAATTAAAATAATATTCTGAAAACTATTTCTGTATTCCAGAAAAAGAGTAATGGTTGAAATCTTCACAAATTCCTTAGTCCCTACCGTTTCCAACGTGTACTATGCTTATCTACGCAATCAAAAAATTGTCGTCGATCAGGTGCGGCGAATAGTTTTGCAAACAGTGATA
This sequence comes from Holobus sp. GC000080, assembly GCA_030556065.1. Lineage (NCBI taxonomy): Eukaryota > Metazoa > Arthropoda > Insecta > Coleoptera > Staphylinidae > Holobus > Holobus sp. GC000080. The sequence goes on from JASKGO010000669.1 coordinate 36,598, forward strand.
GCCGCATTGGCCAATTACCTCTCTCAATCGCTCTCTTCGGTGCAAAAACGCATCCCGTGGTCTCCCAAGGACCTTCCGCAAATTGAAACCGGTCATTCTGATGAAGAAGTACCGGAAAAGTGCGTCCAATGCAACATCCTAAATGACGTTGCTAATATTACGACTGATGTAATTTTCATCCATGGTCTGCATGGGGCTCAGGATAAGACATGGCGCAAAGGTCTTTGGCGTCATGAAAGGCACAAAATTAACAGACAGGAGTTGACCAAAGAGCCCTCCTTGGGCGATCTTCGCAGTAAGGGTGGTTTGAAACGTCAGAGTATATCGAAACCGCCACATTTCTTATGCAAAATTTCAAAGAAAGATGTTGCGCATTCGATCGACAATAGTTTAATTGATGATGATAAAAATAATGCCGATGGTAAAGATAATGATTGCTGGCCTTTGTGGTTGGACAAAGATAGGCCTGGAACTAGAGTGATAGCTCTGAATTATACTACTGATCCTTATCTTTGGAGGCCTCTTTGGGTTAAAAAACGGAAAAGGTTCGAAGCTTTACATTATTATTCATTAATTGCAATCAATAATTTCTTAATTTTCCTAGAAATCAATTATTTTATGATTTATGCATTTATTGTTCATCATTTTTATGCTTTTACATTTAATTTCATTTACTATTTTCATTTAAAATATATAAAAAAATATTATTTTGTTACAAAAATATTTTTTTTAGAACTGGAATGATTGAAAGGAGCAAAGAAATGATTGATTTGCTTTTGGAAAATGGCGTAGGAGAAAATCCTATCATTTGGGTTGGACACTCCAAAGGTGGTCTCTACATTAAACAAATTTTAATCGACTGTAACAATTTATTATTTACTTTTATAAGCAAACAATTTTTAAAGTTAATAGTTTTAAGGTTCCAGTAATGAAATGTCCAGAAAAATCTACGATCGAAGCAAAGCAATTTTATTTTATAGTGTACCGCACAAAGGGTCATTAATGGCCGATTTCAGTTTACCTTTATTGAGTAAAAGTGTTGAGCTAATAGAAGTACAAAAAAGTAAGTCCACAAAAAAATTCTTTTGGAAGGAAGATGAATTTCTAAGAATGTATTTTTAGATTGTGAATTCCTGCGCGATCTTCACGACCAATTTCTAAATCTATTCCACGATGAGGACTTCAAACCTGAAATTTTCAGTTTCATCGAAACATCTTTCACCTTGATGTCTTTTCTCTATTTGAAAATTGTGTCTTTTGATTCTGCCGGTTCGTATTTTCTTTTTTATAACGGAGAAAATTTTTAGTCTCAATTTAAAATAAAACAAAATGTTGTAGATCCTGGTATTGGCGAAATTTGCGGAGTCCCTTTGGACCACAGAGAGATTTGTAAACCTGCTGGCAGGGATTGTTTTCTCTACAAAGAATTGCTTAATTTGATCGATAGGAATATCTAAAAGATAAAAGTTTTATTAATTTCGTTGCCTCTGTTTTAATTGCAACTATAGTTTTGATACAATAATTGTGATATTTTACATTTAATAGATTTTTGATTGTGTTATTTTATTGATAGTGTTGCGTGTCATAATACTCTCTCGAAATTTGTATTTTTGCAATTTCCTATAATGACAGTTGTTAGTAATTTTTGTGAGTTTACAAATTGTTGTTGTATTGTGAAATAGATTTTATCAATTTTAAATTGTCTATTTGTTTTTTTTATTTCAGATATTTACTAATTTAACCAATAAACAACATAATCTAAAATAAGTGTTTTGGTGTTCAATTTTGTAGTTTAATCATCTTCAGAGTAAACTCTTCTAATTACTGCAAAATAAGAATAAGACGATTTGCATATCTAAAAAAAATATTTTTTTAGAAAAATTGTGAAATCATTAAATTTAAAAAAATTACAGTGACAAAAGTTTCCAAATTCAGAGGAAAAATCGTTCCGGCCGTTAATAACACAGGTCTTTTTGCACGTTCTATAATAATCATTAAATTTTTGTGAACACTTGTTCCATAATTGTACCATTTGTTATTGTAACAAGCATAAATTAAGCCTTCACTCTAAAATTTTCATTTTCAATTTTCATTTTTCATTTTAATATAGTATTTAACAATAATTGCAAACTTTTACCTTTGACATAATTTCTTGCCCAAACCAGCAACTTAAGATGATTTGTATGAACAAACAAGCCAGGTAGGTAATAATTGCAAAACTATGGAAACTCATCAATGGAATCTGAAAATTGAAAAGTTTTCTTTAAAAAATTAATTTTTGGTTTTGTTAATTAATATACCCAAAGCATAACCATTCCTGTGGAACACATAGTCAAAAGAGCTGCAAAAAATTGGCACAATACTCCTAAAGCAAACATAGTTTCAATGCGGTAAACAAAACTAAAAAATAATAATTTTTAATATTAATTCAATAGTAAACTAATAAAAAAAAAAATTAAATCACAAGAAAAAAGTAAAATACTGACTCTAAAATTTTATCATGATGTTTAACACAATGATAAATTCTTCGATTAACAATTTCATCGACTTCCTCTTTCGTATACTTCTCCTCGTCTTCTATGTCAGTAATCTTGATCAGTTTTCCCTGCAGAATGTCCAATTGGGCAATCATTAAATTGATCAATCCAACCATAATCATGTCAATACTCGAATTCGAATAAGCGTTCTGAATAAAACCCGATCCTTGAAAAAGAATCAAATACGGTCTGTACGTTTCAATATCACAAGGAAACCAAGCAGGAACCGGGATTAACTGATTATCCAACACAGGATAAATGATATAAAGTGCAACGCAAGGCCAAAGGACACTCCAGTACGATCTACTAAAAATCCAAGTCTTCAAATTTGCAAATCTAATATGTTCATCCAGTTCTTTCGGATGAGCCATAAATATGGGATCGTCAAGTAAATCTTCCATTTCCACCAATTGGTCAGCACGTAAAATGAACGGTATTCCTTTGCCGAAGAAGGCGAACTGCGTCATTGCAAATTGCAGCACTGACATTACAATTTCCAAATCTCCAAAGTCCAAGAAAAGTTTCGTGAAGAGCGATATTAACATTGCTGAGGACAAAACCAATGTTGTTACTCTTCGCAAGTAAAATAAGAAATTTCTTCGCTCAGGTCTTGCGTAGAATCCTGAGTAGTAAAGCCAATTCACGAAAAGTTGTATGACATCCCTTTGTCTAGCTCTCTGAAATCAAATTTTTAATTTCGTTCGTCATTATTTTTAAATTTGTATATAAAGTACTCCATCTTTTTTGAATTCCGCTGGATTCATTATTCTTGATTTCTCATTTGTTAATTGGTTTTTGGATGGGTTTCGTGTAAGCTGTGAGCGATTAGGGAAACGACAGAGCTTTTAAAGGATCGTGTGCGGCGTTCTCATCATATACAAATGTGAATTTGAATTAATTATGTACAATGTAAACATATAATTAGTACTTTGGTGTATTTTTTAAAATATCTTATTTTTCTTAATCATCTCTAATTACATGTTGTCTTAGTCTTACAGTTGTGTTAAATATTTCATTAGTGTTGACAGTGGATTATGTACTAGGAATCTAATTTTCTTGTGTTTTGTTTATTACATTTATATGTGCTTTATTTTTTTAATATTTAATATTGTTTGTTATTTTTTCAAGAATTTAAATTAGTTTCTGCAGAAATAATTCAAAAATACTTTAATCTTCAGTTCCATTTGCACCAAAATGCTGTTAATTATTATATTTTTAAAGCAATTCTTTAATTTTTAATTTTGACTATTATTAGTTAAAAAAAAGATTAATAATTAAAAAACAAATCCGAAAAAAGTATTTTGGTGTTCCATTTTGAAGTTCAATCATCTTCAGAGTAAACTCTTCTAATTACCGCAAAATACGAATAAGACGACTTGCAAATCTGCAAAAAAATATTTTTTTTTAGAAAAATTATATAATCATTAAAATTATAAAATTTACAGTCATGAAAGTTTGCAAATTGAGTGGAAAAATCGTTCCTGCCGTTAATAAAACAGGTCTTTTTGCACGTTCCATAATGATCATTAAATTTTTGTGAACACTCGTTCCGTAATTGTACCATTTATTATCGTAACAAGCATAAATTAAGCCTTCGCTCTAAAATTTTCATTAATTTATTTAGAAATTAATTACAAACTTTTACCTTCGTCATAATTTCATGTCCAAACCAGCAACTTAAGATGATCTGTATGAACAGGCAAGCCAAGTAAGTAATAATAGCGAAACTATGGAAACTCATCAATGGAATCTGAAAATTTTATGTTTTCTTTAAAAATTTAATTTTTTAGTTTTGTTAATTAATATACCCAAAGCATAACCATTCCAGTTGAACACATAGTCAAAAGACTTGCAAAAAATTGTCCTAAAACTCCCACTGAAAACAACGTTTCAATTCGGTAAACAAAACTAAAAAAAATAATTTTTAATGTTAATTCAATTGTAAACTAAAAAAAAAATTAATCGCAAAAAAAAAATGGTAAAATACTGACTCTAAAATTTTATCGTGATGTTTAACACAATGATAAATCCTTTGATTAATAATTTCATCAATTTGCTCTTTGGAATACTTCTCCTCGTCTGCTATATCAGTAATCCGCATCAGTTTTCCTTGCAGAATGTCCAATTGGGCAATCATTAAATTAATCAATCCAACCAAAATCATGTCAATGCAAGAATTCGAATAAGCGTTCTGAATAAAACAAGATCCTTGGAAAAGAATCAAATACGGTCGGTACTTTCTGATGTCTACTGGAAACCAAGCCGGAACCGGAATTAACTGATTATCCAGCACCGGATAAATAATATAAAGTGCAACGCAAGCATAAAGCACAATCCAATACGATCTACTGAAAAGCCACGTCTTTAAATTGGCAAATTTAATATGTACATCCAGTTCCTTTGGATGAGCCATAAATATGGGATCATCAAGTAAATCTTCCATTTCCACCATTTGTTTTGCGCGCAAAAGAAACGGTATTCCTTTGCCGAAGAAGGCGAATTGCGTCATTGCAAATTGCAGCACTGACATTGCCATTTCTAAATCATCGAACTCCAAGAAAAGTTTCGTGAAGAGCGATATTAACATTGCTGAGGAGAAAACTAACGTTGTCACTCTTCGCAAGTAAAAGAAGACATTTTTTCGCTCGGGCCGTGCGTAGAATCCTGAGTAGAAAAGCAAATCTACGAAAAGTTGTATGACATCTCTCTGTCTAACTCTCTGAAAACAATTTTTAAATTTTGTTATTTATGGTTTTTAATTTTGGTTCATGAGTACTTCGTTTCTTTTAAAATCCCCTGGATTCATTTTTCTCGATTCTTCATTGGTTAATTGTGTTTTTTAGATGAATGCTGTTTGTGATGTGAGTGATAGAAAGAAGTAGGAGCTTTTAAAGACTCGTGTGTGGCGCTTTTTTTTTTAGGCACAAATGTGAAATGGAATTATTTATGGACAGTGCAAACATATAATTAGTTCTTTGCTGTCTTTTTTCAAATATCTTATTTTTCTTAATCATCTCTAATTACATGTTGTCATATTCTTAGTTTTGTAGTAAATATTTCATTAGTGTTGACAGTGGATTGTGGCCTTAAAATACAATTTTCTTAAGTGTTTTATTTATATATTTCATAATTGCTTTATTTTTCTATTTAATATTGTAGTTATCTATTTTTTTTTTTTCAAAAATTTAATTGAATATTTGCAGTAATAATAATTAGAAGGAAAAAAACTGTAATCTTTAAATCCATTTACACTGGCAAAATTGCTTTTAATTATTTATTTGATTTCTTCATTGTTAATTGAATAATATTTTTTTTATTACTCCAATATATAAACTAGGAGGGCGCCGTCCCCAGAAAATCCGCTGAAGAGATTAATTCCTTACCCACGACCCAAATTTCTTTGCAGACCTAGTCGAGACGACGAGGCAAAGGTAAAGAAGTTGTATTTATTTATTTATTATTAGGCTATAGACCCTAAAAAAAAAAAGAAGTTGCAATTTTTGTTTTATGACTTTATTTATTTTCCTTTATTTAAATCATTTTTTAAATATTTTTTATAAATACATTTCCCTATCATTATTATTGGTATAATTAGATAATAAACTATTTTTTTATTAATTAAAATTTAATATAATTAAAACAGTTTTTTTACTCCTGGGTCCCGGTAACTTGTCCCAAAACTGCAATGTAAGATCCCGCTGTTCTCACAAGCTGAAACAGATTATTTATTTATGAAATCAAATTTTTAATAATATAAATTTAAATAAAACTATAAACACCTGTAACGAAGCACTTTTTACGGTGCTCCGCCGGGGTAGATAATCGGGCAAAGGGGATGAAATAAACACAGAAGGAAGCCACCGTCTTGACGATGAACAATAACATTTATTTATACAACA
>JASKGO010000670.1:0-23506 GCA_030556065.1 Holobus sp. GC000080
TTTATTCAGCTTTAATTTAGTGAAAAAATTATTAAAATCGGTCCATTACTTCATTTTTTATTAACAATTTTGTACAAGTACTTTTTTCTTCAAAGTGCAACTAGGGCAGCACCCTCGTACGGTTCATAAAATGGGATGGGTGACCGTTTTCAAGCAGCGGCCATCTTGGTTCAGAGTGGAAGGGGTGACCGCCGTTTAGTAGCAATTAGCATTAACAATAGAGCTTGACATGGTGATGACAGGTCGTTTTGTAAGCAATTAGCGATTACACGAAAACGTTTAAATATACCGTGCGTCACAGGAGATTAATTAAAACTGAACCAATTTAACGGCTGCACCGATCTTTACCGAACCTTCGCCATTCGCTAATGGCCGCCTAACCTAACTTAAATATGGCCGCTGTTACTATTGTTAGCGCCATTTTGGGTTGCTGGGGGCTGTCAAACTTTGCACATCTGTACTGTGAACACACTGTATGTAGAAATAATTACAAATTTTGCAAATCTCTTAAAATTGACCGATTTTCACGCGGAAAAAAGCTACTTATAGTGAAATTTCACGAGGAATCCATTTCCAAGCTTAAAATCTTAAAATTATTTATTAAAAATTAACTTTTTTAAAGATTTTGATATTTAATTTTTTATAATTGATTTTTCGACATTTTAAAAATGTATTAAAATCAGAAAAGTAATTTAATTTAATTTACTACATATTATAAAAAAAAACTTACGTTTTCTATAAAGCGTCGCGACGTCTCCTCTATGGTTTAATAAGCAGTCAGTGATCTGAAAATAATAGAAAAACTATTAATTATATTATTTGCACAATTTAACTCAATTTAAAAATAAACAGCAAATCTAAATAAAAATCCAAATATGCATTTCAACAATAAAACAATAGCAAAACAAATAAAAGGAAACGATTCATAGAAGGAAGCAGTAGTTGATAAACATTTAGAGACCAATTTCCATGTAAAGGAATGCAATTTAATAGTTTTGGCTTTTTGTGTGGCTTCGCTCGCTGTATATAAACAAGCAAGTCCAATGTTTAAACTTATTCTTACATTAAAGTGGACTTATTTGTTTTAATGTAGAAAGTGAAACGTCCGTTGGAAGCTTTTTTCACAATTGCGACAGAAAAAAAAAGAAGCAAACTAAAGAAAGAACAGAGACCATAAGAAATAGATATCTGTCATGCGTTATAAGTCAGCATTAATGAAATGCGACACAAGCAATTGAAAGGAAAAATCAGTAATTAGGCAAAAGCGGCAGAATTTAATTGCACCAGAGGCATTACTTAAGGATTATTAGTGCTGTTTGGGCAATTATTTATGAGCTGAGAGCAAACAGTACATGCAATTGGAGTGGATAATGATGATTTAAATTGATACAATTATGCAAAAGGCATGTTCCGAAAGAGAAATCTCCCGTTGCAAATCATATATTTTAACTTTTGAATCATTTTAGTTTTAGAAAGAATAATTTCATTCCAATAATTTGGAATTAAATTTAATTTTCCACTAAATTAATAATTTTATGACTTATTTTATAATTCATAAATATACTTAATTATAAATTTAATGTTTAATTAATGAAAAAAAATCAAAATTTAAATTTAAAAGTAATTTCTGCAATATTAAAGAAAATATTAATTAAATTGACCAATGAAAGTTTAAATAAAACACCTTGGATAATTATTAAGTAGCAACTATAATTAAATATAATTCAAGCCGCTTTAATGACTTTAATAACTGTGATAAATAGAAATTTAAATTTTTCTTCTTCTTCCTGAATTATAAAGAAAACAAAACTTTATAAATTGAAGTGATTCCAAAGCACGACTTGAAAAAACAAAAACGCTTAAATCTTTTACTTTTAAAGGAAAAGCAAAAAAGCAATTTCTTTATTAAAAATAATAAAAATTAATAATGGAAAAGTGCATCATTAATGAAAACTAATGAAAATATATTAAAGATAAAACATTTCAGTCATAAAAAAATACCTTCTGCAAATATGCAAATTGTAAAAGTAAATAGTAAGTATTTTAGAAAATATTTTAAAACCGGTAATTTCATTGGTCACGATCCGTGCAAAAAATTATATTTAGAGAAATTTATTATTGTTTGCTTAATCCAAAACAATAATTAACTACTATAATTTACATAAGTGCACAAACAACATAAGCATTAAATAATTAAATAAATTATTAAATTATTTCAAAGACATTTAAGTAGAAATTAATTAAAAGCAATCAAAATTTAACAGAAAATGCAATAAAGTTTTTAATATCTCCCATAACCAAAAAAGCTGAATAAAAATTTTACATCTCTTTTCTTTTACAAAAAAAAAAATAAAATATTACAAAACAAGCAATTAAAAAATCTGAAACCAATAGTTTAAAAGTATTTAATTCATAAAGAGAAAATTGTAAAATTGCAAAATTGCATTTCAGCTGACAAAGTTAATGAAAGCAATTAACTTTTCGCGCCATTTGGGTGCCGAGTGTGGGCGACTCAAACTCCTTAAAGTCTTCTAATCGGAGCCAATTTACTCCTTTCTTGTTCACATAATATATAACCGTGAAGAGTCTTAAAGACAGCAAGAACAACACCACTCAGCAACAATAATAACGATAATTGCTGCAGAATTATCAGCGACTTATTGGTTATTGGTAAGTTCAGTCACGACTCGAACTTGGACCTAACTTTACCTTCACCAAAACAAAAAAAAATTAAAAGAAAATAACAAAAGCTATGAAATTTTTAGACATCGCACCTCTGTATAGAATTTTCAAACAAAAGTAGAAAAAGTGTTTGAATAGAAAAACTAATAGCAAATCGAATAATCGATACACGGCGAACATTGATAGCGCTCCTTTTACTTTCGATTGCGCTTGTGTGTGATGAAGAAAATCGTGTTTTCTAATTACTGTTATTGTTTTTTGCTGCAATAAAAATGGAAATATTCAATTCAAATCGGCTCTCTATCTGTGCATTCCAGAGTGCAATCACCTGTTCGATTTCATTCACTTACACACGTATAAAACATAAACAAGAATTCATATGAAACACAAAAACGCACACACACACAGAAATTTATACAGAAAGAAAATACATAAAACGGAATGCATTTCTGAACGTGTCACTAATGAATGGATATTAATTCGAAGTGCTCATATTAAATTATAAACGAAAAGCAAGATTTACGACTCAAGTTTGTGGAAATTCTTTTAAGGGAACTTTTAATTTTCTGTGGGCTTTTCAAATCGATAAATCTAAAATTTTCTTCTTTTATTAATATAATAAATAAATTATTAATATTTGAAAAACTGTATTTACTCTTATCTTATAATAATTTTTTTACTATTGTGCTTTAATAAATTGCAATAATTGCAATAAATATATTTAAAAAAATTTGGCAATGAGGTGCATTAAAATTTAATTAAGAATTTTAAGAAAAACAATTAAAAACTTTTAAGGCAAAAACAAAACGGTAAAATACTTTGGTAATTTAGATCTGATTTCTTATTTGCTTGTAAAAAATTATTACCAAGTAATTATTTTCATTTCTTTTTAATTATAAATTAATTTCTTAATGTATCTCTACTTTTGTTTTCTTTACTTATGAAAAAACAAATTCTCTATGTAACAAAAATTAATTAATTATTAATATAATTTTCTATAGGAAAAAAAGATTTATTTTCTTTATTACAGAAAGGCCAATTTTCAGTACAAAACTACAAACAGAAAAAAAAAGTACAAGTTTTCAAAGTTTTCCCATTGTAAAAAGCCACAACATTGTTTGCCTAATTGTCATTAGTCGTTACGTCCGGTTTTCAGAAATTGTAGTCTGGCAAGGCGCACATGCAACCTAATTTTCTTGCCAACAGTCAAAGAATTATAATTAAAATTGTGATATTATTGTACATTTCTTCCTCATTATCCAAATTAGCGTAATTTTCTATTATTTAATATAATGGCAACGAAGCAACGTCAGAAATTTGTAATCTCTGTGTAATTCTTTGAATATTGTTAATTTAATTTTGTAAATTTAATGAACAATAAAAATACTTTTTATTTTTATTTTATTTTTGAAATAAAAATAAATAAATTTTCGCTTTTGCTTTTAATTTTTATTTAAAAGAAAGTTCTTTTTTCTGTGGAATTATTAGCAAATGAATTGACAATAATTAACGTTAGTCATAACATTTTTTACAGTTTTTTTAAGTAGTACAATATATTTCATTTCGATATAAAATATAGCAAAAGTCAATTAAGAGACGGCAAAAAGTTCCATTTCAGCGTGTAATTTCCTATGATGATGGCATTTAAATTATAAGGTTCTTAGAGGAATTGTCATTTTATATTTGTTTTGTCCATAGTTTAAACTTAAAATATGGACAATCTATTCTATTATTCGGCTTACAATTTTCGGTTGGTTGTAACATTGACACGATTTCTTTAAATAATATTATAAACTCCGAACGTGTTATTACCCATCTACAGCTACTTTTTCACATAGACTTTTGCGACGTTACTTTTCTAAACGAAAAGTTTCTCTACATGTATGTGTTTTAATGTAAAGAAACGTATACGAATTGAAACCAAATCAAAATTTTCCGCGAACCCTTTCTTTCTTATGCCTAATTTATGAATTCGACGGAAAAACAGTAATTGTTAAGTGCGGCACGCATTGTTAATTAACTTTCCACAATTTAACTTTTCATTCAATATAATATGCTGCGCTGCTCATCATCATATAAAACAACCGTTATGATTATTTATTAAAAGTGAAAGAGCGACTCCAATTAAAATGCTATCGCGTCGGTAAATTTTATTTCAGTTTTGAAAGGTTGCTTTTCATTTGTCGAGCTTTTGCGGTTTTCAATTAATTTTTCGTTGTGAAAATGTTTTGGTTCGGAATTAATTGATTCTTCTTTTTTTTTTGTGATTTTAATATTTATTTTACTTCAACAAAAGTTTTACGAGCATTTTTAATTAATTTTCAATGTATAAAGTAGTAAATAATTAGGGGAATTTAGTTTAGTTTACAAATGTTAAGCAAATTGAAATGTTTTAGTCATTAAGAGCTGAATAATTACGCTGGAGTTAATTGTTATTGCAGTTGGAAAAAAGTGACCACATGCCAATCGCAATATTCCATTCGATTGGCCTCTAATGCTTTATTTTATGACTATAATAAAATTATTTAGATAATCATAAATTGAATAGCGTTTAATTAAACATCTGCTTTACTTAGAAATAACTTAAATTGTTGAGATATGTTTCATTTTAATAACAAAAACCAAGAAACTTGGAGAAAATATAAAAAAAAATTGTTAAAATATTTTTAAAATCTCTTAAAATTCATTTTAATAATTTATTCTTTTTTAAATTATACTTTTTTAGCTAATAATATATTTAATTGCATTTTTAAATTAATTTTTTTTTTAATTTGATTGTAAAAACGCAATTAAAGTCACTAAAGTCGATTAAAAATTAAAAACCTTAACACCAGAAACCTAAATAATTTTAATTACAATATTAAAAGAAAAATAATGAAAAAAATATTATAATAAAATAAATAATTAAAGAAGTTTAAAATAAATTAATTCAATTAAAAACAAATAATAATTTAATTAATCAGAACATACAATATTAACCTTAATCAATTTGTTAATAAATATTTACAGCAGAATTATTCAAATTATTTAACGTTCTGCTAATCCACTTAAAGTGCAAATAACTAAATAAGAAATTTAATGAAATCCAAAACGTTTAACATAAACAGGATTTCGGAAACTGCAATTAATCTATGATAAAAAAATAAAACAAAAATAAAAATAAAATAAAAGCAACAGTAGTAAATCTAATTTTCAAATATAAATTCAACGAAGAAGAATATATCGATCGTCGCATAAAACGGCAATGAAATGCACCTCTAATGTTATTACCGGCGCAAATAATAAAATCCGACATGAGAAAGTATTGCAGTCGAGCAAATATATTCAGTTTATGTTAATTGTAAGAGCGAATGCATGACGTTTATTCTTTACTTGTTATAGTTGTGAATACAGTTAGAAAGAAAGACAGAAAGAAAGAAAGAACAGGCACCAGCAGCACGCATTCTAACTACATTCTGTACTCGCGCGTACTATGAAACGCAATTGCTTCTTCTTCTTCTTTTGCTTCCACCAAGTAGTACCAGTATGCTCTCCTCCATGGCGGAATAATGAAGATTGAATAAAGACACGAACGAAAATCCGCGACCAGAGAAGGGGATCGCTTAAAAAGCGTCTCTTATCAAGAGACAGCTCACAGTTTAAGCACCTGTCGGCAAAAGCTCTCAAGAAATTTACTTTCCTCATTAATTGTTTGTGATTTTTGTTTTGTTTGGTTTGTTCACTTGGATTGTAGTTTTTTCCATTGCTGGTTTAGAAAAGCATGACGTGATTTTTGTTTTTCTATATTTTAAAAATATTTAAAAAATAGTTTTTCTGCAATTAAGACAGCAAAGGATAAAATGGATTTAAAATTGGTATGTTATATTTGACAAATTTGCTAATTTCGAATGCAATTTATACTTCTAAGAAAATGCAACTTTCTAATCTGATGCATATTAAACTTTAAATTATTAATTTATAAGGCGAGGGAAACTATTGCCATTACCAATAATAAAATATCAAGTGAATCTATAAATTAATTTCACTTTACGTGTGCATTTGTTTAATTAATCAAATCAAATCATGCTAATAAAACACATGAAGCACTTGAAACTAATGATTAACGACGCACTTTTCACCAAATCGGACAATGGTAATTCATTAGCTGACTAATTGAGTGCTCCACTTGGCACCTAATTAATGCAACAATTAGTGCCGTTAATTCGCAACAAACACACACACACACACACACACACACGGCCCACTTTCCCTAACTAAAAAATCACCAGTAAACGACTCCGGCATTCGATAGAATAAATGTTGGAAAATGCTAATTGCAGATGTTGGCCACTTTAATGCTCGTTGGAGTATCCTCGCGTCATTCCGAGGCACTATCAACGGCATCACCCACTTTGGCGACCACCCTCAAAGTGAGCGACAGCAAGAAGAGCAACGAGACCAACAGACGCGACGGCATCAGTTACACCACGAGCGTCATCCATCGCGATCCGAAATTTCCGGATGCCAATGCCGAAAGCTCCATCGACTTCCATCTAAATGTGGAGAACAGCAACAGCCACAGCAACAGCAAAGCAAAGAAGCAAAGACCTTCTTCGCCGGCAGTTAGGAGTCAACATGAAATGAAAAGTTTATCTGGCGCGGTGCATCAGCAGCAACAGAAAGCGATCAAGCAGGAGGTGCAAGATGGTAATCAAAGCAGTAATGACAACACCAAAGTACTCGAGAATTACTACCAACAGCAAGACGCTTATTATAAGCCGCTAATAAATGAAGGGCAATTTGCGCAACCTACTTTTACCGAAACGAAGCACAATCATAAAGTGGAAATGCCGCAGTTGTACGGAAAAAGCAACGTTAGGACTTTTAATAGAGGCTACCGCACGCAGAAACCCACCACTAAATTGGAACCACAAAAGTTTCTTCATATGTATCATCATCAACAGCAGCAACAACAACAGCAGCAGCATAAGCAACAAGAAAAGAAACCGAAGGCTTTAATTTTCCAAACTCCCAATGAACAGACGCAGTCTTTTAATGTCGGTTACAGCGTTAAATTCGGCAATGATAAGGAAAAAGACAAAGTGCGGACTTATGTTGCGCATAAAAATGTCGATTCTGATATTATAACCGGCAGTCATAAAGAGGAAGTTTACAAACCGGCTGCGATGAACGGCAAATACCAAAACCACAAGCAGCATTACTACGAGCTGCCCCAAGGGGCGCAATCTTGGAAAAACGTTGAAGTCATCAAGAGCAAGGAGATTCCCGTAAAGCTAACCAATTTCGACCATGACAAAGCGATTGGAAAAAGCGAAGGATTCGATTATACGAATGCAGTGAGCGATTTCCTGTCGCAAAACAAAGAAAGTTTGCCGGTATTTGCAGCTCTAAGACAAGAAAAACCAACTGAAGCCACTTACAATGCAGCCTACAAAATTCCCAAGATTCCAATCGATACTACGCTTTTAAGGCAACCTTATGCTGCCAGTTTGGTGGGTTTAAAAGCGGAAGAAAAGCCGGAACCGTTGAAATTTGACGCGACAACCATTGAAGAAATGAGCGAAATTGCCAATTTTTACAGTCAGCAATTTAAGGATTCCTCTTTTCCGAAATACGAAGACTTTCAGCAGCAGCAACAACAACAACCGCAATATGCAAGTTTAGTGGTGCAACCGACGCAGCAAAGTCCGAATTATTTTCCGCAAAGTCCGGTCGCTAATATCGATATTCCTGTTGCATTGAAATCCACTGCTTTTAAAGACCCGCAGAAGGTTAGCGAATTGGTATCGACTGCTTTCGGTTATCCGCAAAACGGATTGTTTAATTTAAACACGGTGCAGAAAACGGTTTCGACTGCTGAGCCGATTCTGAAGCAGCCGTATAAAATGTATAAAGTTAAGGAAAATCTTCAAGACGCCGGGCCGCCGCCGACGCATCCGTCGAAATTTAAGGTTTTCGGCAAGCCGAATAATTTCATGCGGCACCAGTACGAAAAATCCCGGCACGTCCATCACGAGAATCCTTACAGGATAATCAGGACCAACGTTCCTAGCTCGAAAAGGATCGTGCGCGAATACGCAACGAACATCGAAATGGATCTGAGACCGCCTCCGATGCACTACACGAAACTAATTAGACTGCAATAATTTATTCCGTTTTTTTTTTTCCGTTTTCGATTATAAGCGTTATTGTTTACTGAATAAAACACACACACACACACACTTGCAGGCATAAATAAATATGCAAACACTAAGTAACTAATACACTCACGAAAAATTGTTGATCCGCGCGCAATTTACACGCACTAATTGCATACTAGATTAATCAGTTGCAGTAAAAATTTCGTACGAAATAGGTTATTTTAATTATTATTATTATTATTATAGCTTAGCTACAATTTATTAGTATTTTATAAAAAAAAAAGAAGAAGAAAATTTATTCGATTATTTATAAGCAGTGGTAGGAATGTAATAATTAGAAGCGTTTATAATTAATGAAAATTAATGAAATGTGTGTGAGTATAATGTGTTTTAATAAAAAGAAACTTGAAAGAATAATTTAATGGCTTGGTATTTTATTTTATTATTTATAGGTACACACTTTCCTTGCGTGGATTTATATGCATCATTTAATATCAATTTCATGAAATTGTTATTTAAAGGAAAAAAAAACTCATTTGTGTTCCGCACGCATGCATTTTTTGGTAAACGTTTTTTCTACCACATTTTTTACTGCTTATTTTGTAGAAATTTTTGTTTATTGTGTTAGCTATAATGTATGAATACGCTTTTACTGCTTTTTTTAATAGATTTTTTTACTCGGTTTTGCTTTCGATTATTACGAATTATAAAGATCGGTGATTTCGGTTTGGAATTTTTAACTTAAATTTTATTCTTTCGTGAAAAATTTATTTTTTGTGATGAAAAAAAGGTTTATTTTTTATTTATAAACAGTTTTTATTATTTATTATAATTCAAAATTAATTTTTTAAACAGTAATTTTTATTTATTTATTTAAAAGATACTTTGCAACTAAAAATAAATAATTTTAATCATTGAAAACCAAAAATTTTTCTTGAGCTTAAATTACAAATTTAATTAATTTTTAAAATAAAAATGGATTTTTAAAATCTTCGAAATCCAAAATAAAACTTATTACAATAAAAATAAAAAAAATAAAACATTAAAAAAACAATGATAACAGCAAAATAAAATCTTACAGCCTTTATAAATAAATTTTTAAATAAATAAATAATAAAACGCATGGAAATCAATCAATGTAACTAGGTGAAACCCGAAAAATTTTAGATAAAACTTTCAATGATGAAATACGAATTTTATTATTGAATCAAAATGAAAAAAGGAAATCAATTAAGTTACCAAAACTAATCTCAAATTAGATAAAACTATGCACGTAGCAATAAAAGCCTTTAATCAGTCAATAGAATGCACTTTCTAAATAATATTTTCCAACATATCTTTTTAATTTTCTCTCAAAAAAAATAAAAATTAAATTAAAAAAAAAATTAAAAAATAAACTAAAAAATGCAGTTTTCAATATTCCATTTATTGCAGTTAATAACGTTAATTTTCTTAGCCAAAGTAAATTGCAACAATGAATTCGAAGGAACAGCTAAACACTTCAAAGAAGTTTTATCGAAAATAGAACCTTATAAGGACACAGTTGAATTGTTTAGTAAAGGAACCACTTGTGAATTATACAAAGAAATCTTTGAAGAAAAGGAAAAATATGGCAAAATCAGAACAAATTTAATATGGATTATACAAAGTGAGTTTTTATTGTTAGCTTTAATTACAATTTCACTTAATATTTTTAATTGAAATTATTTTTTTAATAACAATCAGCATTTTTTATTATTTTTTTTTTAATTGAAAAAAAAATTTAATTTTTTTACTGAAATTGAAATATTGAAAATAATTAATTACACTTTTTAATTGTTTTGAATCAAAATTTTTTTATTATTTATTTGTTTAGTGTTCGATGCAAGTGCTAAACCAACTCATTCACTTTTACAAGGCAATGCCATTAATTACGGTGGATTCGATCAGTGTTTAAACATTAAAGTAGAAACTGATTCCGGTACAGTGAAAGGAAAGCATTGTCCTTTTGCTTTAAATTTAGGGGTTCCTTTAAAGGATAATCTTGCAGTTCGTATGAATTTATCTTTATGTATTCCGGATTCTTGTGATTTACTGAAAGTAAATGAATTCTGTCAAACTTTGGATGAATATGATTTGACTGAAAAAGACTGGGCCTTTTTGTAAGTCGCTTTTTTTTACCTTTTATTATTTTAAATTTTATAAAATAATTGTTTTTGATATTTTTTGCAGGGGTGTTATAATGTTTATTGTAATTATAATGATAATTAGCACAATATACGACATTTATATTTATTGCACAGAAAAAAGTAAAAACAAAATAAATATTTAAAAAACAAACAAGAAAATTAATTAAAATCAAATTTTAGAAGTAAAGAATCCTTTGTTTATAGCATTTTCTGTTTTTACAAATGGCCGAAAACTATTTGCTATATCAAAAGGACAATCACAGATTAGTTGCCTAAACGGCCTTAGGTTTTTCAGTATGATTTGGATAGTTGCAGGTCACGCTTATGCCATTTCGCAATTGGTTCCCTTTGATAATCCTTTAGAAGCCATTGACGTAAGTGAAATCTAATCTATATTTTGTTTTTATCAAAGTTTCCCCATTGATTCATTGCAAAATTTATGCAATCTTTTATTTTCATTGAATTTAATTCAAATTTTACTTTTTTTATATATATTTTTTTTTAAGTTTAATAATTTAATTTATTATTATCATTAAAATATTGAATGAAATTTATTATTTCAATTTACTTTAAATTATTTAAAAAAAATTAATAGATAAAAAATTAAATTGAAAATAAAAATTACATAAATTAATTAATTAATTTTAATTAAAAAACTAACAAAAAAAATGTTTTAGTGGCAACTAAGTCTCAAAGGATTCTTCCTTCCAGGAGCTAGAGTTTCGGTCGATACATTTTTCTATTTATCAGCACTTTTGCTTTCCTATAATTCACTCAAAAGCATAGATAAATCTTTAACTTTGGGAAAACTTCCATTGTTTTATATTCACAGACTGCTAAGGTAATTTATTTCAATTTTTTTCTCATTAAACTTTTTCCTGATCGGAATAAGTGGTCTGTCAATAATTGCATTTTCACTTTGTGCATATATTTGCAAATAATTTATTTACTTACTGCTTAAAGGCTTATTTTAATTTTCTTTATAAATATTTACTTTTAGGAAATTTTTTTAATTTTTTTATTTTACTATGATTTTTTTAATTAATAGGATAATGCCAGCTTATGCAGCTATGTTTTTTTACCAACAAACAGTAGCTAATAAACTAATTACAACGCCCCTACAGAAAGTAATGACAACTAATTACTGCTCTGAATATTGGTGGAGTTACTTTTTGTTTATACAGAATTATGTAAACTGGGAGACAATGGTAACTATAACTTTTAATTTTTAATTTATATTTTGAAAAGTAAATTTCAACTAAACTTTAAATTAAATTAAAATTAAAAATTTAAATTAAAAGCCCTTAAATATTTTTTTAGTGTTTCATTCCGGCTTGGTACTTGGCAGCAGACATGCAATTATTTATTTTATCACCGCTGTTATTAATACCTTTGACAAAACTACGGAAAAACAAAAAACTGCGATATTCCTACATACTGTGCACTTTCGTAACAGTTTCGTCGATACTAATACCAATGATAGTGGATTTCTTCAGAGATAACAAAAAGTATAATTACCTTTTGTACTCCTACGACTAATTAAGGCGAAAAAAAAAATCATAACTAATTAATGTGATTGCAGTATTTACGAAACCCATGCGCGATTATCGACGTACCTCATAGGAATTTTAATGGGCATGATCCTCATTGACTACCGAGAGAAAAAACTTCACATTTCCAAAGTATGTTTCATGTTTTGCTAGATAAAACAAAAAACAGAACAAAGAAAACAAAAGCAAAAAAAAAAAATAAGAAAAGAAACAAAAAACAAAGAAAAAGAAAATAATTAATTTAAAATTTTGCAGTTAATTAATCTTCTCCTGTGGACTGTTTCATTAGGAGTTATGCTGACAATTATTTTATGTCTCCACGATTTGGAATACCACCCAGAGAAAGTCAAAACCAACATATTTTTTACATTTTCCAGACCTGCTTGGGCTCTTTCATTAAGTTGGTTAGTATTTGCTTGCGTTAAAGGACTCGGAGGACCAATTAATTGGCTTCTATCGAAGGACTCCTTTCAAATTATGACCAGATTAACATTCAGCATGTATTTACTGCATAATGTTGTATTGGGACTTATCATGTCTTCATTCAGAACTACGCAACATTTTTCTGTATTTTTTCTGGTAACTACAAAACATTTTTCATTTTTTTTAGCAATTTATTTCACTTATTATTTCTTTTTTTTTTTCTATTTTTAGACTTGTATAACTTGTGCAGCTCACATACTCACAGTTTTAATTTCCATAGCAACTGTTTTAGTATTTGAATCTCCAGTAGTTGTTTTAGAAAAGTTTTTCTTTGGATGAAGCTAATAATTAATTAAGAGAATTTTTTCAATTATTTCATATTATGGAAAAAATGTTTGTAACGTCATTATATTATTTTAAATTGAAATATATTCCACTAAATTGTTTCACATATTTTACACCAGGTATTTTAAATAACTGCAAATTGCATTTTGCAAATTGTTTAATAGCAAGTCAACTTTATAATGAAAATAATAAAAATTTAATTTACAGCTTACAGCCTCTAAAAAATAAAAAATTTAATGTTAACTATAAAAGCAGCAGCAAAAGATAATTTATTTTACTCAAATAATAAAAGAAATATTGCAATAAAAAATTAATTTTTCACTTCCTGAAAAAACAAATTGTTTCTCATATTATTTATTAAAAAAAAAATGCAAAAAATGAATCCAAAAAAAATCCCACATCACTTATTTATCCATTTAGAGTACGTCTAAATTACCTCTAACATTACCGATTCAACTAATTGATAACAGTAGCTACTCGTAGAATGTTAGATAGAATATCTGATGAAACATTATTCGACAGCTTTAAATACTATGAACTAGACTTGTTCCTGTTAGTTGCTAGACACTTAGCAGGTGATAAAGATTAAAAAAAAAAATGGAGCGCAAAAAAGTGTCGCTGTTGTTTTTCGCATTATTTCTCCTGGAAACTACAAATTGCTTTAACAATTTGGAAATTTACAATGGAAGTCTGCTGAACGCTTTGCGGGAATTCGAACCGGAGTTTCAACAACTTGATATTGTAAGCAAAGGACCAGTTTGCGACAGCTACAAGGATTTCGTCGAGGGAAGAAATGTTTCAAGCGTTTTGAAATTTCCAAATCTTTCTTGGTTGTTGCAAAGTACGTTTTATTTTTTATTTTTCACATTTAATTTTATTAATTTTTACACCTTAATTGTAATTTATTTTTAATTTTAGTGATTGACGCAACGGCAAAACCATCGCATTCGGTATTAGAAGGAAACGTTATGAATCTCGGCGGATACGATCAGTGCATGAAAATTGATCAGATGACCGGTCGGGGGCGCGTTAAAGGAAAATACTGTTTGCGAGCTTTGAGTGTTAATTTAACTTTGCCCGGTGAGAAAAAACTGCCGCTCAAGTTTTCCTTATGTGTTCCCCATTCTTGCCAAATGCCGGATGTAAATCTAACGAGTTCGATAAGTTTAAACTTCGCCTGTCAAACCGTTGATGATTACGAGTGGAATCCTGAAGATTGGGTTGCTTTGTAAGTATCATAAATAATCAAGTCTTTTATATATGATTAAATAATAATAAATATTTTTTTAAAAGTCATCAGTCAGAAAAGTTTTCACTTAAGTGCACTATTCTGATATTTTGAAATATATACTTCAAAATGCAGCAAAAGTTCTCTGGATATTTTTATGATAACAAACACATAAAAAACTTTTTTAAACTTTTAAAATATTTCTGTTTTTCAGGGGTTTTGTAATTGCATTGCTTTGCATTGTATCAATCAGCACTGCATATGATGTTTACATTTACAAAAACGAAAAAAGTTAGTATAAACTTTCTTAAAATTAAGTTTTAATTAAATTTTAAATTTTAATTAAATAAATGTTTATTTTAAGTTTAAAAAAAATGCAAATTTGCAATGAAAATAACGAAAATTTTAATTGCAGAAGCTCAGCATCCAACTTTAGTGGCATTTTCGCTATTTACCAATGGAAAAAAATTATTTGCCGTCTCAAAATCGGAACAAATCGGATGTCTTAATGGGATCCGCATCATAAGCATGTTTTGGATCATTGTAGGACACAGATATGCAAATCTTTATCTTATTCCTGTTGACAATAGTATAGACGAAATGAAGGCAAGTCTTTTTTCATTCCTTATTTTAAACTTATTTCAAATTTCTTCCCTAGAAAAAAAATCAAATAAAAATAAAAATCATTTACTTCCTGTAAAAAGGATGAAAATCGAAATTTTCCAAGTATGTAGATAACTTTAATATTGTTTACTATATACTTGAAATTGAATCGATTAAAACGCGCATCATAATTGCTATAAATAACGGTTTTTCTAGATTATCTAAATAGAAACTATTGATTAATTTATTGTTGTTGTTTTTCAATTGCAGATAGCTACTGGAATTGATGGATTCTTCATACCAGGAGCAAGAGTTGCTGTCGATACGTTTTTCTTCTTATCGGCATTTTTATTGGCTTACAATTGTTTGAAAAACATTCAAAAACAACCGCTGACTGTTCAAAAAGTCCCTATGTTATATGTTCATAGATTGTTTCGGTGAGTTTTTAATTTATATTGGTTTTATTAAATAAAAAAAACAATATTTTTATTAATATTTAAACAATAGGCGAAGCGGAAATGATCATCAGATTATAATCAAAATGAAAAGTTATCTGATTTTGAATGATTCATTATTTTAAAGCTTCTAGAGTTTTCGATACCTTTTTAAATTCTGATTTTAAACCTAAAACTTAGCATTAAAAATATATTTTTTTTTAAATATTCAATAAGAATAAAAATTAAAAAAAATTTAATATATTTTTATAGTTAAAAATAGTTAAAAACGAAAAAACAATAATTAATTATTCAAAAAGTACCTTTATTACACGTTTAAAGATTAATTCGGTCAATTTTAAATAAATTTTTGTTTTTATTATTATTAATATTAAAACAATAGCCCAAAAAAATGCTACGGAAATGTTCCATCTTAGATGTATCTGATTAATAAATTAAAATCAGATATTGATTGATTTAAAACTACTTCATTGTTATCGATACATTTTTTAATTATGATTATTTTAAACCAAATCATAAAACCTTAGCTTAATTAAGCTTTCAAATGGAAATATTTTGATTTATTTATTAAAAATAAAAATTAAATAACTTTTTTATTTTTTTAAATATTTTTTTTTCTTTTAGAATTTTGCCAGCTTATACAGCAGTTTTTTTCCTGGATATAACATTACTTTGGCGCTTAACCAGCGGTCCTTATCACGTTCTGTACCAGAAAACTCACAAAGACGCCTGCCACAAATATTGGTGGAGTTATTTTCTCTTCGTTCAGAATTACGTAAACCCTGAACAAATGGTAAAAAAAAACTTTAAAAATTTTAAAATTAAATTATAAAATTTTTGTAATATTTCCAGTGTATTGTTCCTACATGGTACATGTCAGCTGACATGCAATTGTTCCTCTTATCACCGATTCTGATCATTCCCCTAACTCAATTGCGCTTAAAAGGACGCAAAAAAATTGCATACATTGTTTGCACGATCAGCGCAATTATTGCCACGCTGATTCCTATGACTATTGACTTCTATCGGGAAATTCCTAAGTAATTTCTTCTTAATTTTATTTATTTATCAATTTTTTTTACTAAGCAAAAATTAATTAATTTGCAGTATTTACGAAACGCATCCACGTCTAGGTACATACATTTTAGGAATTTTACTGGGAATGATAATGGTCGATTACAAGACTGTTAAAGTAAAGATTTCCCCGGTAATTCATGAAAAACTTAAAAATAAAAAAAAGTGATAATAAAATTAAATTTTTAGATAATAAATTTATTACTGTGGGCCATTTCTTTGGGAGTTATGGCAGCAATTGTTGTTTGCTTATACAAAGTGGAATTCACCCCGGAAAAACTGAAAAACAATTTGTTTTTCACATTTACAAGACCGGCATGGTGCATTGGATTGTCCTGGATAATCTTTGCCTGTGCCAAAGGCCTCGGAGGTTTCGTATTTAAAAGAAAAATCCAAAAATTAAATAAATAAAAAATGATTTTCAGGTCCTGTTAATTGGTTTTTAAGTAAATCGATTTTCCAAATTATGACTAGACTTACCTTCAGCATGTACTTGTTGCACAATTTGGTCATCGGAGTTGCCACTTCTGCCAATCGTGTCACGCAACACTTTTCCATACTTTTCACGGTAATTTTTCACTTCTTCTTTCCGGAAATTTCATAATTTTCTAATTATTTTAATTTAATTAATTGTTTCTGTTATTATTTTGCAGACGTACTTCGTATGTGGGGATTATTTCTTTACGTTTATAGCATCGATAGTTTGGGTCCTTATATTCGAATCTCCGATGGTGGTTTTAGAAAAATGGCTGTTTGGAAACGGTATTCATTAAAATTTGAGATTAAAATATGAAATAATAATAAAATTATTGATTTTTTAGCTGGCAAAAAGACAACTGAAAGAGCACCCGAAACAAAAACAGCAGAAGCTTAATTTTAATATAGACCTTCTGTACTAATTGTGGTTAATAGTAAATTATTACTTAGATAAGAAGTTATTTATGTACAAAAATATTATTGATTTATGTAGTGATAAAAGTATTATTTAATTAAGACATATTTTTCACAAGAAAATAAAAATTAAAAATAAATAAATTAAAATTCAAGTTAAACAAACTGTTTAAACACAAGAAAATAGATTAATAATTAATAATTTAAAAACAACAGTGAATTGATTAATCTTTAACCATTTAAATTACATATTTAATTATTTTAATTAATTTGACGCGCATTGGTCACTTAAAAATTTAAATTTCAAATTGGGTTATTCCATATGCAACTTTATAACCACTTTCACTTTTTCAAACTTTAATTATTTCAAATTAGTTAAATTCAACCCATTAAAACTACTAAATTATTAAAAAAGAATTAAATTCAACCCTGAAATTTGTAAAACATTAAAAAACCACAAATTAAAAAATAAAGTGCGCGTTTAATTTGAAAATAGAAAACAGCCCATTGTACAGAAAGACTAAAAAACTATTTTACTAGTCTTACAAAACAAATAATCTACAAATTTAATTAAAAAGAAACTTGAGAATAATACTTTTCAGCACAAACAATAAATCATTTTAGAGCCACCGTTAAAACAATTTTTTGGGACATGCGCTTCATTGCCTCATTTCATTAATAAAAATAATAATAAAAAACAAAACAAAGAAAACCAGTTCTACATTTCGCGCGAACTCAACATCCACTTGGCTTTTTGTTTTAAAAACCCAATAAAAAGTGGTTTCCAATTGTCCGTTCAGTGAAGGAACTAAATCAACGCACGCTGTAAGTAAAAACCTTTTCGTTTTGTTTGATTTTTTTTTTACCAACGTTTCGTGCGTTTTCATTTTCAATATTTATGTAACGCCACGTGCCATTACTTTACCTATTTGTTTTTATCTGTTTTGTTTTACAATAGTGAAATGCACAGTTAAAGCATTGACTTGGAATTACTTCAGTAGAATATATATCTTTGATTTCGAGCTGTGAATGTAGTTGGCATTGTTAGTTTGACCGGTAGCGGCTAATTAGCGACCGCATTCGAAATTTCCTGAATGTTTTCGTAGCAAGGCCGACAAACGGGCACCGGTTTTTTCGTGGAGTGGCCCGGCAAAGCGATCTGTTTGTCGATGCAACGGGTGCAAAATACGTCGCCGCATTTTCTACAATGGTACTGAAAAAAAAACCCATTTAATTAATACAAAAAAATTACAAAATTAAAAAATCAAAAGTATACCTTTCGGCTAAATTGGTCGAATGGTGCCGAACAGCCGCACTCTTTAATGTTACGCAAAGTTTTCCAATCCAGAGCAACACTTTCGAGCTCTTTGCTGATGGAATTTACATTAAAATCAACTTCTTCAGCTTCGGAAGTTGAAGAAGACACTTTTAGGGGATGATCTTGCACCGATGCACTTTGCAGCGACCTTAACGATGTCTTTTCGTAGTATAACTTATTGTCTACTTGATTGGAGTCGTCTGGTTTATTAGATAAATTCGTGCCGTTCACTTTACTTAACAGCGACTTGAAGGAAGAAATGCGCTGTAAATTACTTTTAATTATTTTTTAGAAAAATAAAAACAAAATCAGACAAACCTTAGTTAAATATTTGACGTGATCCTCTAAGGAAGAACTGTGATCGCAAGTTGCTAGAAGCAAATCGCCAAGAGGTTCGCGCGGATGGATGCCACTCTCAAAGCGACAGTACATTCCGCGCCACAATTTAATATTCTGCGGCACCAAATTGGGTACCAGAACGCCAGGAGTCTCTTCCGGTGTATACAGAGGGTTTATGTATTCGTTTTCGTGATTGGCCATGTAGCCCCAAATGGAAAAAGTGCGTTCCGAAAGGCGCAAATCGATTCTGTCCTTTTCGCAGTTGCCGACGAAAGTGCCAAATTGGCACGAATGGACGTGGTCGTGCAATGTGAGCAAGAAACGTTCGTTAAACTGGAACGACATTTTAAATTGCTCCATCAGTTGCCAAGTCGCGTCCAGCAATTGCGTGAAGACAGGCGACACTTCTTTATTGTCGCCTTGCAAGTGTGCGCAACGTTCGGAAAATTTATGTCCGAATGCCAGCCAATCTTTTTCTATTAAAGCCTGAAATTAATTTTTATATTGTTTTTTATTTAATTTATATTTAAAAAAATAAAATGTATTTAATTGAAAACTTTCGATGAAATATTTTCAACTTTTAAAGTAATTTAAGTTAAAGTTAAAAAAGTTTTATTTTTAACTAAAGATAATAAAAACAGTTAAAAAAAAAAATTTAAAAAAATTGTATTATTTTAATGATAATTTAACCTGTTAGTTAAATAATTAAAAGTAATTCAACTTTTACTTTTTATTGATATAAAAAAATTACAACCCCCAAAGAAATGCCCCTGTATAAAATCAGAAAATCGCTAAAATTAAAAATTTGTTTCCAATAATTAAAGGCAATCTAATCAGAAATAATTAAGCGAAAAAAACATTAAAATCAGTCTTTTTATTTGGATTCTATAAAGAAATTACTAAGAGAACTTTGGTTGCAAAGTATGAAATGACGAACAATAGTGCTCGAGATATGAGTAAGCCGACAAGTACGTTACGCGCTAACGTTAGACTCGCCAGCACTCGGTCTCGACCACAGTCGACGCGCACTGTTTAGAGTCCGGCCGCGCGTCTCGCTAACGTTACGCGAAAGGTCCCATCTTTTAGTTAATTTATCGCTCAGAAAATAATTAATAACTTTTGAACTAATAAAGATATTTGAACAACTTTACTTGAATTTTAAAGGAAATTTAACCTTCTATTTAAATAATCTATGAAAATAATTTTTAATGTTTTTATTTAATTAAATAATTTACAAAATAAAAAATTCAAATTAAACAATCTGTAGAAAACCAAATAATCGGTTAAATTGAAAATTTGTTTCCAATAATTAAAGGCAATCTAATCAGAAATAATTAAGCGAAAAAACAATAAAATCAGTCTTTTGATTTAGACTCTATAAAGAAATTACTAAGAAAACTTTAGTTGCAAAATATGAAATGATAAACAATACTGCTCAAGGTACGACAAGTACGTTACGCGCTAACGTTACACTAGCCAGCACTCGGTCTCGACCACAGTCGACGCGCTGTACTTATACTTCGGCCGCGCGTCTCGCTAACGTTACGCGAAGGGTCCCACCTTTCAGTTTATTTATCGCAAAGAAAATAATTAATAACTTTTGAACTAATTAAGATATTTTAACAATTTTACTTTCATTTTAAAGTCAATTTAACCTTCTATTTAAATAAATTATAAAAATATATTTTATTGTTTTTATTTAATAAAATAATTTATTTGGCGTAGCGCCCGCCATAGCTATTTATTTAACGCACAGAAAATAATTAATATCACAAAAAGTTTTTACGACATTAAAATAAAAATGCTACCTAAATAATGATTAATTCACAGCCTATTAAAATTTTTAAAAAATGTACCACAATTATGAAATCAATTCAGGCAATTAACAAAACAAA
This sequence comes from Holobus sp. GC000080, assembly GCA_030556065.1. Classification (NCBI taxonomy): domain Eukaryota; kingdom Metazoa; phylum Arthropoda; class Insecta; order Coleoptera; family Staphylinidae; genus Holobus; species Holobus sp. GC000080. The sequence continues at coordinate 21,112 of JASKGO010000670.1, forward strand.
CCAATACTTTTAAAATTTAAATAAAAACTTACTTAAAAGTTTAAAATATTAAAAAAAAATCAATTAATTGAATTATTAAATAATTTAAGCAACAAAATAACTAAATGGAACAAAAAAAAAAGTTACCTGGTATCCACTAATGGTCCTATAAAACGGATCTAAAAGTATCGAAGCCAAGGAGCACACTTGTGCGGTGCGATCCCAACCATCGGAACAATGCACAACAACGCTAACGCCATTATCGATGGCTTGTGCAATGAACCAGGACGTATCCAGGATGGACTTAATGTGGCGCAGCCAGCCGCTGGACTCGAGCCCGCTTAATAAAGTATTAACAGTCGGATTCTTCTGCTCGCAAGTCTCGACGATCTTGGCCAAACTGTTGCGCATCACGTGAATATTTTCGACGCCCAGAAAATGAAACTTAATGTTTTCATAAAACGCCTCGTTTTCGTATCCCTTGCCCGCCGCCTTATTGGCGAACGCATTAATTTTGGGCCGCGTGTCCACCACATACATGTAACTCGAATTGGGGTTCGTGCGCAAGATGCGATTGAGCATTTTCTCGTCTTCGACGCAACGGGCACTGAAGCCGGACAACGGCTGACTGCATCTGCTGATACTGGCTTTGTTCTGATGCAAATAGGAGAGCACAGGCAGACGGCCCTTGGAGCGAAAATGCGAGGACCCTATCAAAGTAGTGGTGTTCGCTGTTGAAGGAACGTACAGATACCGGGGATAAGTGTCGCATAACTGCAATCAAATGCCATTTTTTTTTTAATTTGATTTCAATGTTTTTTGATGGTTTTCAATTAAAAATTTTGAGATATTTAAATACCTCGTAATCTTTATTTAAAACAGTGAGACTCCATTGATCATTTGGCACACCCATCCTTTTGTATTCCAACTGCAAATCAAACGATTCCCATCCGCTGGAGCGGCTGGTTTCCTCCGAAGAAGAAGTATAGTGGAAGCAATATAATTCCTCGACATTGCTGGGCTGCGACAATTGCTGCAGCGTCAGATAGACGTCATGGCAGTCGCGTTCCCTGGGGATGACGAACGTAACGGAGAGGAACGTCTTGCATCTTATTAAGAGAGGCGAGCCGGTCGTAGACAACGGCAGCTTCTCTAAATTGGCAATGTGCATGTGCAGAATCTAAAGCACAATTAGTTGCGAAACAATTTTCAATAATTTCCTTATTTGTTCTATACCCATGTTTCCTTCTTTTCTTCCGGATCTACGAAAATCAAATGCGTTGCTGTTACGTACAAAGTGCCTAGTGACGGCGTCTTCGAATAACGATCCAACATGCGAACATTTTCCACCTGCAACGAGCCACCACAATGGGGGCGCCCCAAAAAAGAATTAGATTTTCCCATATTGATCCCGTTGCGACCTTCAACTTGACCACGGTTTACGTAAATATATGGGTCAATGCCACGAAAGGGGATGCACACGCCTTTCCGTGCCAGCGATCATTAAATATTTAAAAGACAAACAAAAAGTGGCGCGAAATACAAAACATAAAACTGTTTTTTTCTTATGTTTTTCTAATTGAAAAGTTTTTAACAGTTTTGCGAACTGTTAAAGAACTTGGAAAGACGCCAAGATAAGAAAAATCATTAAATCTAAATGGGATACCTTGGAATCTACTGTTAGGCCATTAATATTTTCCTGCTCGGACTGGGCACCCTCTTGCAGAAGCCACGATTTGAATTTCACATACATCGAGGGCGAATTGGTGATTTTTCGTGCGACCGCTTCATCGGGCTCTTCGTAATCTTGCATTGCGATCGACCGCACACATAAATGCCCGCCACCCACGCACACACTATCGACACACGGAATCCGCCGCCTCTCTGGCCGATGACGAACACAGCCAGCCGCCCCCAATCGCGCGCTCCGACGATCGCAACCCCACCTTACGAACTAATAGCCAAACTACGAATTCTCATCTCTTTAATGGCTTTAATAATTAAATTCGTTGAATTAATCATTCAAAAACAATCCGATAATGCGGATAATTTAAAAATAGGGCTAAATTAAAAGCGCATTTGCTAATTACGAAAGTAAAATCGATATTATTTACGTCAAACCTCATTCATATCTTTCTAATTAATATGATTACCTATCAAAAAGGAAAAAATGTACAATAATGATGTTTTCAACGAGATAATTAATCCAAAAAATATCACGTATCAAAAATAAACAATTAAACGCCTCAAAAGGTAATTAATATTGAAATAATTTGATGGAACTTGTGGATGGTACTTAACATAGACCTATAATGAATGGACACACTGATGAGAGAGATAGACCGAGGAAAATGCACATAACCGTGTGGACGGGGCAGTTGGCTGTGACTTGACGAAAAAAAACTCAAATTTTTGG
>JASKGO010000672.1:0-22156 GCA_030556065.1 Holobus sp. GC000080
CATCAAATGCAGCTGCAGCGCCACCTATGGCTGTGTTCAACTGTTTTTGACAGTTTCAAGGGCAGACTAGTGCCTATATACATATTCTACAATTTAAGCTTCATAAGTTGCCTAGTTTAGAAATTAGCAGGGTGGGGGGGTACTACTTAAATGATCGCACTGTAGAACATGAACATGAATATAAATCGTTCGCAAAAGACTTATATAAAATTTTGATATAGATATATATTTTTTGGAAATCGAAGTTTATTTTACACATATGAAGTAAACAATAAAATACCACAAAGTATAATATATAAAAAAAACAAGTCAATTAAATATAACAAATTTAAATCATATGCTATACTTACAATAAAAATAATGGTTTACGAGACGTCTAAAAAAAAATTAAGTACCCATTTATATTTTTTTTTGGTAACGAGTCCAGCAAAAGCGTTCATCATCGCGCAAAAATGATAAAAACTTTTTTACAGTTGACAACAAGTTACAACGTGGTAAACTATTTAGTAATCATGTGGATAGCGTAAATAAAATTACGGAAAATAGAGAACCGCTGTTGAGCTACATTAGTACAGTGAGGAACCGAAAAAGAAAGTTAATTCGAGCCGATGTCGCGTCGTCGAGTCTCATCGACGTTGCAACAGTTCGGCCAATGTTACTAAACGTAATTGGTATCAGAAGCGAAGAAGCTAAATGGCAAACCAGGCATAACTTATAACAATAGTCGCTGCTACTTAAACGTACATATAAATAAAAATAATCTAATTATTTACGATTAGACGCAGTACTTTAGAAATGATTAAGAGGAATTCACACTGGTCGAGTGTAAAAGGAATGGATGGACGTTGGAGTGTAGAAGGAATCGAAGACTTCTGCGCGCAAATAACATTTGCATTTCAACACATTCACGCTGATCGCATGCACTCGGTCTGTTACATTATTTTACCATTACGTTCACATTAAAAAACACACGGTATTGCATCTAGAATTGCGTAAATAATTAATAACAACTGCGAAGCGTCCGCGGAGGACACCTCGCCTCATTTTCTTTGCAAAGATGCATTTCGGTTATTGTAATATATTAAATTAAAACCAAATCGTTTACCGACAATTTCAAGAAGCGCTTTTCCGTTACGAAATGCACCATAATAATAACAATTACTAGATTTCGCTCAATGTTTTTTCCTTTCTATATTGCATTGGATACGCTATAGCTGAAGAAACGAATATTAAAATTCACAAAAAACCTAATAATATTTAAACAGTCTACAATCAACCATGAAAGTAATTACAATAAACGGCAACCGCAGAAAAGTGATAGTTTTACTTTTGAAAACGCGGATGAGTTTTTTCGCGAGCATTACTGACTTTAAATTGCTAGTTACTTGGGAAGATAATGATTATATTCACGACACCTATCTCACTTACAACTTTAAAATTACATATGTACATACTTTCTGGATTAAATTAGGTGAGCTACTAAAAAATTCAATGACGAAACAATTCGGCTAAGTCTTTTCAATTCACTATACACGACGTATCACAAAAATGTTTTAAAGTTTTATCACATAATGAAATATTTTATATATTCGATTTGAGCAACATTCCCTGCCTGTTGCAAAATGCACGAATGAATGTGGAAAAATTGAAAACGAAAGCTCAAATATGATGATGTCATATATTATTATCAATTAACTAAACGCATTCGCACTTAGGCCACCGTAACGATAGTCCGAGGATTTCGTAGAGGATTCAGGTAAATAGGAATACAGGACTAGGAAATCAGAAGTCCCCTCAAGGTAGGATATTCACGAGTTTGGTTTTTCCGCATTCATGAAAACAAACGTTAGCTAAAAAAGTGTAAGCCTACTAGACGCTATAGTATATCGAATCAAACCTATCTATAATAACGAAATAATTATGCTACTGCTGACCCGCTAGAACTTCAAAATGTTTTCTTCTTCAAAATACAAGAGCACATTTAGATTTATGTTTTCTGTTTTTTTTTACAATTTTACGATACGCTAACTATTTACTCGATACTACTCTTTTTTTTTTTCTCTCTGCCCAGATTTCTACTGAGTCTTTTACATACATGCAATGAATATACACAAAAATACAGGGCGATGGCCAATGCGGCCGAACATTTTACCATCAAAATGGATTTTTAAAATTATATACTTGGCTGTGTTATTTTAGAGCCACAGTGTAATTAGTATGTTACGGAGGAAAATAGATTCCAATTTCAATAATCTTTGCATTCCGTTTACAAAAAATTTCAAAATGTGATCGGTGGTCCATTGGATGCGCATGTAAGATCTAGGTTAGGGTAACATTGATATTTCATTAATGCCGATTTACACTTTAGCACTAAAATGACTCCTAATTAAAAATGATATTCATGTGTTAGATCCGGCCGCACACCACCCGTTATATCCAAAACACGTACATAGAATCATCGGTATTTAAAATGTAACCCCCGAACGTAACTTTAAAAGGGAACTTTTGGGAAGTTATCCGATATAATATGTATTCCTATACTCAGTCTTATCTTGGGAAAATTCGCAACGAAACAATTGTTAAGAAAACAGTTTGGTTTTGTTTTTGAGTATAGGTCTCTTTATTAACCCACCCGCGCGATCAATTTTAATATCTTTCTATATTTACGTAAATTAGTTCGAATCGCAATTTTGATTGGCAGAACCCACCCCGGTCTTCAATTAAGCTAAATCATTCGTCGGATGGAAAAAATTACCCCGATCGGTTCTGAAAGGAAACGCTCATTAGATATCCGCGAACGAAGCGCTCGCACGCGCACGTCGACTACGAACACTTACTGTTGCTGCTTGCGACGACAATATTCAGATGCCGTACAGTGTGGTCAACCTTTCGCTCAACTGCTGAGGGAACTGATCGCTGAAGCGCTTCCAGTTCTCTTCGCCCACCTGCGTCTTGAATCCGTGAAGGATCTGCAACGATCAAGAGCATTAATTATGCGCACGTTGTGTTGTTAACGAACACCCGATTAACTTACCTTGATGAAGACCTCTTTGAGATCGTCCTTGGGTGTGATCCACGATGCGACGGCGTCGCAGAAGAAGATGAAATCGGGCACCACGCCGGCCGGATTTACGCTGATCATCTGGCACATGCCTCTGAAAGCGCTGTCCTTCTCGTCGTTATCCCGAATGTTCCGCAACGAGGTGCACCTGTAAATAAATGGCGCGAATGAACGAGTGCAAAGCGAGACGGACGGATCGACGGCAGTCGAAAAACGAAAATTGTTTTGTATTTTTTATTTCACGTAAATTTCGAATAAGAGTTATCATTCGGTTTTTTATGGGGATAACTTGGAAATAAATAAATAAATCCAATAGCAAGCCATTATTAGAGAATTGAAAGAGGTAACAAACTTTCCATTGTCACCATGTATTATACAAAAAGTTAATGAATTCAGTTTTTTTAAGTTCAGCTGAAGGCGTCGATAAATGTGAAATCAGAAAATAAATTTACTCATTGTGTTACCACTTTAAGTTAATTTAAACCCTTAGTTCTTGAAGTATTTTGTTTCCGGTTAAACCTAAAGTAGCTACTGTACGATTAACACATTTTTGTCCGAATTGCTGCCTCAAAAGAAAAATCCCATCTTTGATAAAACTGATATTCATCCTAATTTTATGTTCTCATCATATGGTTTTATAACTTGTAGATGAAAGGAGGGCAGTTGAAGGACTACTTGAACCTTTGGAAACTTATTAATACCTACCGGTTTTATAAATTTTTTTTTTCGGATGCCGTTTAAATTGTTTTAATAAACAACTCGTGAAGTGCATCTAAACTCATAATTTGTATCCGGTGTTTTTTTTTTATCGAAGTTTCAAAGTAAGAAACAAAAATTTGGATCATCCGTTTAGAATGACAAAATTGGTAGCTACTTTTTAAGTAACCGAAATCGTTAACTAAAATGACCACTATGAGAAGTCGCATTTAGAGTTGCATTGCAAAAGTTGTCTTCATCAATAACGCTTACTGAGAAAAAAAAATTAAAATCTTTGATATTAAATTAATGAATTTCATGAAAACGGTTTGACGTAGAAGTGAACTAATAATTGCTCCATGCAGATATTTTGAATCAACCGTAGTTATTCCGGGACACAAATGTGTAAAATTATTTAATGCAAATAAAACACTAATCATGTATTTAAAGTCTAATAGTTACTAGCAAAGTTAAGCTTGCAAATATTTAATTATACAGGGTGGCTGTTTTTTCTCAACCGGTTTATTAGTAACTTCTACAGTTTTAAAGATTCAGATTCGGTTAAATGGGCAAAAATGGGCAGAATTTTTCGCCGAACTTATATCCATTTAGAAAATTCCGATATCTGGACCAGTTTCCGAACTATTCCGAAAAAAGAAAACAAAAAATCATCGATTTTTTTATTTTTATAATTTACTAGTAGACCTGCTGAATACGCTGCTTTTCATTGTTATCATATTGACAGTAGTAGTTACCGTATTTTTTCTGTGCTTTCTGTGCAAACACCTCATATTAACATTTAACGAAATACGGATCGTGTAATATTGATGATGAAAAAACCTTATGATTAAATGAATGGCGAATATGAGGATCCGCGTTTAAGAGGTTTATCATCAAATGATTAAATTGCCTTATTATTATTATAATTAATAAAAACTAATCAGTTTTTTCGAGATTATTGCGGGTGATAAATCTAAACTTTGTGAACTGCATCATTAGCAAATACAGCTTTGCAATGCAACTCTTAAAAAAACCCTACTATACCGGAAATTTTCCTTTACTACAGACAAAATAGTTGCTATTGTTTCTATGACCACCCGGTTATGAGAACCAGTGTGTCGTAATGAGAAAAAGATATACAGGGTGGCCATTTTCACAACCCGTATATGGGCAACTTCTATAGTTTTAAAGATAGAGATTTGGTTAAATGGGCAAAAATGGGCAGATAATTCTGGAATCAGGAGATGTAACCGATTTTTGTAAACGGGTTTAAATTCGGGTGTAAAATTCAGCCCATTTTTGCTAATTTAACAGAATCTCTATCTTTAAAATTGTAGAAGTCACCCATATACGGGTCGAGAAAATGACCACCCTCTATAAATAAAGTAGGAAAGGAAGCAAACAGATTTAACAGCACAGGTGTAATGGAAATTAAATTGATAGTTGTATCGGAATAATAAAATTAAAAGTTTCCTCCGAATGCTGTTGCATTTCGCATTGGTGCAGTTAGTGTGACCAGACCCAACGTATATAATAATATATAAGAATGTTAAAGAAAATATAATAATTAAAAAAAGAATTAAATCAAAAGGTTTTACACACCACTGGCGGACAAACTGATGTAACACAGGCGCGACTTCATGTGGGCAGACATAACCAAGGCGACCGATTGTTATGGCTATAGTGAACCACCGAGAACAAAAACAAACAAAAAACTCAACTTAATTACAAATAAATAATGACAATATAGCATAAAATATATATATACGTAATTAAGAAATAAGTCGTTGAATAACATAAATAGAAATGTACCAGAAAACTTACACTACGAACGTAGTAACTAAATCGAAATATTGAAATATGTTTCGCCACGGCATTGATAAAAAAGGAACTGGAATAAATTATAACGACATATCGATTCAATTCGTTGAGGGTGTGGTGTATTACGATGCACTACGCATAAAACCATATCAACTGTCTCATTGTCGGTCGGATTCGCAATAAACAATATAATCGAAATGTAACGTAAGAAAGGAAAATGTATAATGACAAAAAAAAGTTCCATTTTTATCAACTCGTGCATAAATCATAACATCCTAAGTCTTCAGCAGCTTCATTAAAAACAAAAAAAAACAACGATATTCGTGTGTTTTTAAGGCAAAAAATTCAAAGTACATCGCAAAAAGCTTGCTCCCGTTAAAAGCTTTCGTTATCGCAGAGTGAGAATACTGTGTCGATGGAGTGGTAACTTGCAAAAAGCCAAAAAATGGTGATAACAATTTTTCTGCAAACAAAAACTTTCGCGGGGATTCTGTTAAAACACACACAACTTTGTTACGTGCTCACTCGTGGACCCGCTAGTCGAACAGTTATCAATCTGAAGTTCGAAATTCAAATAATAAATTACGACATCTAAGCGTTGGTTAGACAAAGTAACAATAAAAAGCTCAACTCATGTTAGTTCCACGCACACTCATAATTTTTACCTGAAATTCATTATCGTAACTAAAACTAAATAATTATCACCCTATTTACACACTTAATTATAAATTGAAGCATGCTTAATCAATGAAAAACGACATACCCGTGTTTTCCAGTAGAGTTTTCGGTGTGTTGGGCCTATTAATTATTTGAATTAATTGATCTAAAACTATTGGTATGTAGGGTCGCGTGTCCTCCCCTGCAAGAACAACAACACATGAGTGGAAATTGATTCTCGGTATGGTGGAAGACTTTACCTAATTTTATGCTAATTTCGCCTATGGCCCAAGTGGCATTGTTGCAAACGGAAATAAACTCCGGATTAAGGTTTTGGCCCAAGATTGGCAGAAAGTCCGAGATGCGAGGTCTGACATGTTGAAAGCAAGCCTTGGTGAGGTCGCCCAGTAAGGCGAACGAGGACTGCCGCACCTCGGCCATCGGGTCCTGCATGCAATGATGCAGCAAGTCCATTATGTTGCTGTTCACGACGAGCTTCTCAATGTGCCCGTTCAGTCCTTCCGCCAAGCCGGACAGCAGATCCAACGCGACAATCATAAAGTCCTTATCGGGTGGCTCGAACGCATCGGGATTCTGCGTGTTGGCCATGTGCTGGAACAACGTTTGCTGCACGAGCGAAACGCACCTCCTGTACACCGGCTCGCAGTACGGGAGGAAACCGGATTGCAGTGCCGTAGCCACGCTGGACAGGCATTCCAACAGCGGGAAAAGGTCTTTGTCCTCGTCCTTTAGAATGTTCCACTTGTGTATCAGCGGCGGCATCAGCATATTGATGTAGGCAGGTTTGTTTAGATGATGGCCGACAGAATCGGCCAGTGTCCCTATGGCATCGTATAGAATAAGAAGATTCTTGTGTTGATACTTGGTAAATGCGAACACAAGCGTTTCGAGGATGAAGCCCAAATAGGGCACGAGTTCCGTGCACGCCTCCTCCTCGAGCGTGGCGAAGGCGGAACACGCGGCTTCCTGAACACGTTTGTTGCTGTCGAGAATTCTTCTCAGCAGTTCGGTCATGAGAGGTTTCAGGTAGGCGTCGTGCGGTTGCGATACGACCCAATGGGAATACCTGGACAATGTCCAGCAAGTGATGGCTCTCACCAGTCCTTTCCTGTCGTTCAAGCTATTGATCAAGTAAGGAATCAACTCGGGCAGATGGCTCAGCATGCCGTTCATGCATCCTTCGGCGATCGCACCCAAAGCCAAGATGCCGGACTCTTTGATCTCCCATTCGCTGTGAAACAGGGTCTCCTTGAGTATCGGTATCAGGATGGGCAACAGATCTTCGTTAAACACGTTCGCCAAGACGTCGAGAGCGGCAGCGCTGCATTTCCGCAGGTTCCAATCGGACAAAGAACTGTCGTCGTCGCCGTCGTCGTAATCTTCTTCTTCCTCATCTTGCTGTTCCGTCGAACCGTTTTCCGAATTGCAATTCGTGTTGGTCGCCTTGATGGTGTGCGTTCGCGATTTGTGAAACCGCGGCCTGATGTCTTCGTCCTTATCTGGCACAGCTTCGTCTTCTTCCACATCACCCTAAACGAAACGTCGCATAATTAATTAACCGAATAAACATCACACTGAATTACCTTCAGCAGAATAATATCGATTTCCGAATACTTCATCCCCCTGACCAATATGGGCACGAGCCGATTAAGATGACCCTGCAGAACGTCGCGGCAAATTTGCTGTTCCGCCAGCGACAACCAAAACTCGCAAGCCTCCAGAGCCACCGCTTCGTCGGAATCCTGCGTCCTGAACAACATGTACTCTATGATCTCGCTCATGTGAGGAACCAATCGGTCCATGCGCACCTCCAGCAGCATGACCAAAGCTCTGCACACGTTTTTGCGAACCTCGGGATCTTCGTCCGATGCAACGACGAACAAATTCTGGAATTACATAATCAATGCAAAAATGATGAACGAAACCTAAGTCAATATTTACCGTCAGAAACGAGTCAATGTGGGTCATAAGCGCTTGCGATCTCTGTATGATGAACTGATTAACACATCCTATGGCATAGGAGCGTATCTTGCTGCTCGAGTGACTAAAAAACTGCAAGAATTTAGGAATCAAGATATTGAGTGGCTGATTATTGGTGTCGGCGTCCAGTGCTTCGGCGGAATCCTCGCAGATCTTTTGCAGCGCACCGAAGGATCCCTCGCAGACGTTGTAGTCGTGCGAATCCAGCATGGCGCAAAGGGCAGGCAACAATTCCGGCCAGGTGCTCAGCTCCCCTTTGCTCGCTATGGTTGTGATGAGGATCCCAACTGTTGCTCTGATCAACGGAGACGGATCTCCGATGGCATGCAAACATTCCTGCTTGATGAAGGATGTGACATTGGGAACCAAGCTATTGTAATGAGTCTTGACGTTGTTTTTCAGTATGAGACCACTGAGTGATCTGGTGGGCTCATCCTCTTCCACCATTTTCGTGAGAACGAACATTAGGTAGTTGTTGAAATCATGGTACTTGTTTAGCATCTCCAGTTTCTAGGCAATGACAAATCGTGAAATAAATCAATAAACTGAGGGGCTACAGCAGATTGTGGGAACGAAATCTGAAGGATTCGACGGACTTGACGGGATTCGAGAAGTGAAAAAAAAAAAAACGAAAAAAGAAACAGAAGCATTTGGGACATGTCGCTCGCACGAACATATTACACGAAGAGGGTACCTGCTGAACGGCTCTTTGAGTGGCCGTGTCCGGTGACTGCGACTCCTTCAGTAAGGTTATGATTTCGCATAGTCCGTCTTCCTGCGGGGTCCACTCCATTTTCATCTCGTTCCGATTTTACCGAACACTTCTAGCACATGAAACTTCTCTAGATCGATATACGCAGATTAACAAGCGAATGATTTCGCTTGGCGGATGGCAAACTAACCATAGAACGATACAAATAACCGTACGTGTCTGCACTAATGGACACTGCACGACAGAGACGAACGATGCACTTTCTCCTCGAAACGATGCCCGTTGAACAAGGATGGCCGCAATCGAAAACACATCTGAACGTATCATGCGCACTGAGACCATGTACTGCGCGACTCAAATCCTCTTTTCCTTTTCAACTATGGTACCCGCGTTTCCGGTTTTCAAATAATCGGAAGAACAACAAATAGTTTTGCAATATTTTTTCATTGTTTAAATAAATTTGCTTTCCTTTATCATAATTAATAATTAAAAATCGTAAATTGAATTCAACTGGCAAATATAAATATTTGTATTTTAGTACAAATTTAGCATAAGAATTAGATACTTGTTTATGTTTGAAATAGATCCGATGAAAAATAATAATAACATTTAAAAAGAAACATATCATGTCAATTATTAATAAAGCGTATTGTTTCCGATCGCAACAATTCTGCTGATCTTTTGTTTGTTTCTAGTTAGTACTTTGATATTTTAATGGTTTTCATGTTATTGGTTTAAATCGTGTTTATATGGAATACAAATTGTTTATATTAGAAATATGATGGTAACAGTAAAATAAATTTGATATGTTTAATATTTTACTTATTGTAAGTACTGTTAGGAAAAAGAATTATTGTTTTGGATTGTAGTAAATTAAAAATTAATGGTAAATTGCGATGGTTTCCAAAAATGGCGCCTTCAGAAACGCTGTCAAAATTCGAGAAACTTTTGACAGATCGTTTTGTCGTTTTTCGGAGAGTCGACCATTCTCTTCAACATCAACTATAAGCCATTGTTTATTTATCGCGATGTTTATCCGAAAAGTTTGGCGAACTGTTGAGGTTTGCAAGTGATTCGCATCGGAATAAACATGGGTAAAATTAGTGACAGTGTGTTCGCTCAATTATAGACATGAATCATATGTCTCCGTACCGATTGAACGTGCCGAATCAGGGTGCAGATATATCGAGTGGTGCATCGAATCCGAAGAAACGACGAAAGAATGGCCAGAGCAACGTGCAGACTCCGCCGAACCAGCAGGATTTACTACCACCGCCACTATCGGGATACGGGGACACGATCGTGGCGTCCAACCCGTTCGACGATTGTCCGAGCAGCATGGGCATGAGTGTGGCCAGGAACGCGAACCCGATGGGCATGGGTTCGATGCCGATGAGCGTTAACAGCATGCCGATGTGCCGCCCCATGGGTCAGTATCAATCGTGCATTAGAATTACGGTCATTCGAGGCCTCTGTTTACATGGCCGCTCTTCTTACCTGTAAACAAACCGCTCTATTGCTGCCATTCATTTGATATCTGTTTATGTTATTAATTAATGAAGAGTCAAAGCTCATTTGCAGTTCCCCAAGTCAGTTTGGTTTGTGCCTTCCAACTGTTAACATGGCTCTGATGTTGCAAGTTCGCAGTCTCAGTCGTGGCATAGCCAGGGGGCCCTACCTTGAGGCTTCTCGATTCGGAAGAGTTGCTTATTTGAACTGCTCCTGGGAGCAGTCCAATTTGCTCGATCTGGGCACCGTGGTTCCCGAAAATCCCTACGAATTTCCGCCAATGATTTACGATCCCAATCACGTCCCTGTCCTGCTCTGCGAAGACAACCAATGCAAGTACATGCAATTCTACGTGCCCCATCAGTTCGATATGAGGCACTTGCGTAGCCCGTTTTGCCTTGTTCGCGTCTACGAGACTCGCATCCACGTCTTCAGTCGCGAATACATCGACTTCGATGTGTGCTTACAGATCACTCCCAACATCTTTCCCGTCGAAATGTGGCGCGTTTCCTTTAAGCACATTAGCAATTGCGCGTTCCCGAAAAATACCGTCTACATAAGCAACAAATACTACTTAGGTTCTTGCCGTTTCCGACAAGTCGGCCGGATGGCAGTAAAAGTAAAACTGACCGATCGTATTGCATTTCAGGTGCTCCGCCGATGAGTGGAATGCATCACACCCACGGAATGATGCTCTCCTCCAGGATGAACGCACCCAACATTGCTGCTCCACCCGGGGCCCTCAATGGACCGCCCATGGGCAGCCTGGGTCCCCACATGATGCCAAGTCCGAATGGGCCTATCCATGGACCAGTGTCTAGTAAGTTGCTTTTTTGTTTCTCCATTTTTCGCATTCGCATTCTATGTTTTGTTTTTTCTTTTCAGGTTCCATGTCTAGTCCATTAGGTAACATGGGTCCTTCGCCCATGCCCGGAAACGGTCCCATAAACGGACCGATGATCAGCCCCATGGGTCCCATGAATAACGGAGTGCCGATGAGCCCCATGAACGGGCCGATGAACGGTCCCGGTCCCATAAACGGTATACCGTCGACGATGAATAGTCCCATGAACGGTATGGGTGCCATGAGCAATTCCATGGGCGGCCACAATCATTGCAACATTAACCACAACGCAGGTGGTGAGTATTTTGTAATTCATTTTTGATTTTATTATTGTCGTTGTTCTTTTTCAGGTCCTATGAACAATAATTTCATGATGCCCATGAATAACATGTATCAGAAGCCGTTACCCGTTAGCGCCGGCAAGGTTTACCCGGCCGATCAACCGATGGTGCGACCGCAATGAAATATCGTAAAGTAAATGTTAATTTTCGGTGAAATTGCAGGTGTTTAACTCGCAAAATCCGCACGCTCCTCCGATTTATCCGTGCGGCGTGTGCCACAAGGAAGTCCACGATAACGACCAGGCGATTCTGTGCGAGAGCGGCTGCAATTTTTGGTTTCACAGGTATTTACCGGGCCGCGAGCTCGATGAGGCTGCCGGCGGTGACGATTCCGAATCGTCCGAACACGAATAACCCAGTAACTGCATCCATAAAACGCACGACCAGTAACCGCTCACGCTCCATTTTAATCATCATCGGTTATGGTTTTTCGCTAGATTAGTTTTACTTTGGCATGCTTTCCTAATAGTTTATACGAACATTAAAAGTCTTCAGCATTCATTTGTAATGTCAACTGTTTTGCATTCACGTAATTGAATTTCGGTGGTTGTAGTTTGCACGTTGTATTTTCCATTTTCGTAGTTTTGGATCGAGTTAATTCATATCGTTTCGCTTATTGTAACGCACGACAATGCGAAACGAACTAAACGAAGATCGTTGCGTTAGTCGTTGGCTGCTGGAAGTAATAGTAATTAGTGGCTTCTTTTTCGCATCGTTGCTTTCCCGACGGCAATCAATTCCAGTGCCCCTTGTTCCTCACCGAAAACGTGTGATCATTTGAAACTGTTATTATTCGTTTTGCAGGGGTTGCACCGGCTTAACTGAGGCAGCCTACCAACTTCTCACGGCAGAAGTGTACGCGGAATGGGTGTGCGATAAATGTCTTTCCTCCAAAACGATACCGCTGGTGAAATTCAAACCTTAAGCAGACCCTGACTAGTAAAGCTAGCGGTGAACACTTAACATTTTTGAAGACTGAAGTACTACACAAATAAATTAATTTAGCGAATAATTAATTTAAAAGAATATTAATTTACGACGCGTAGACAATGGAGACAATGGAAACTGACGACTATTGTAAGAAAAAAGGTTCATTAAGAAACCCTTATATAACGAGTTATTAAACGATATGTTAATTTCATTTAGTTTTTGATGGCTTTCCACCTTTCCGCTACTCTTTTTTTTAGAAGTCCTAGGGCTTTAAAGGGATTTGGATTTGTTTTATACAACAGGATTTTACAGGCTTCTGCGAAAAGTAATTTGTTAATCAACACTACTCACCGACAGATGGCGCTAAGATTCCCTTTGATAAAAATTATGTGAGCTGATGGTGATTGCTGTTAGCTCTTAGTTCGCAACCGAAAATAATCGTACAATTAGGACTCGGAGAAGAGATTAGTTTATATAAAAAATTGGTGCGTGGTATAGCAAACATGAGAAAATGCCTGAGCGACGGCAAGATGAGTGGTTGGTAACTAATATCTTACACATTGTTTGACTATTGCCGCGACGAGCAATGCTCTTATTGCGTGAATAATTAATGGACTTTTAAGAATATGGCGGTTAATAACTGTTAAGTCGAGTCGCTTCACTCGCTGGATTCGCCCTTTATAAATATTCAGCGACATTACGTGCATTAAGGGTCCAAAATATGACCCCGCGCTAACCATAGAGAAATATTAATTACACGTTTTCGCTATGCCTTTTACGCTTAACGAGCTGCGGTTTATCGACGATGTTAACGTCGCAGCATCTCAGGTGGAAGTCAAAGGACTCGCGCTGCCTCTTCGCAAATGGCAGACGTCTATTCTCAATTTATCGGAATTGAAAAAGTGTTTTTTTTAAAGGCCCCTCGGGATATTCCTCAATGCCACAGTCTAATAATATTAGGGCCAATATAAACCGAGTCAATTTTCGAACACCCTCCGTACTATTTCTTCTTAGTGCGTATCGCTGTCGTCTTGTCTGCTTTTTTGATGACGTTCCAGCCTTTTCACTCGTTTAATTTATTCGAGTTTTTTTTTGCTGCTGCGATTTGTATGGGGTGGAAAATGCCTTGATCAAGTAACCCGTTTGTTGTTAAGGGAAAAAAAATCAAAAGATTATAATTTTTGGTAAATTTTTCATGTTTTCCAAAAAAATATTTCTGTTGGACAATGGTTCAATTTAGCAATACATTTCTTTCAATCAAAATAATCCACTTTACGAAACATTGAACATTTAAAATGTGTTCTTAATAATTGTTGTTTTTTTTTAATTACGCGTAAATAGAGTAAATAACAATTTCAAATCTTAAGCATATTTGTAAAAGTGTTAAATAAAAGGAATGAAGTAATCAATTGAAAAATGCTAGAATTGTAATGAGTGCAAGAAATGGACTTTGCCGATTGCTTGTCAGGCAAAAATTTCGAATTTCCAAGATCCGTGCAAGGTGGATGGCATCGGGTGCGGGTAGCGTCGCTGATGACTCCAAAAGTCTCCGGCGCAGTCCATTACAAATTGTGCTCGCGCGATGAATGTTAAATGTTGCAGAAGTATCAGTACTTTTTCAGTCAGACACTTTTACAAACATGTTATCTCTTAACAATAGTTCTTCGCGACGTTAACATAAACGTACATATCAAGAGAGAGAGAGAGAATGAGAAACACTCCTACAAATGCGTCGAGCATATTTTGGAATCGCTCCCTTATATTTAAAGTGTATTTTTTTAAATCTTTTAACTTCGGTTGCTCGTTGATAAGAGCGCTGCACTGTTTACTCGACACATCGAGGAGGAAGAAGAGTATTGAAAAAAAAAATGAAAACTGTCAATCACTTCTATTCTCGCTCTTTGTATCGAAGGGGCCAAAGGTTACCCAGATAAAAAGTCCATTTCCTTTCGGAATTTTGCTTAAAAGTCGAGTTGCCCTTTTTGCAAATACACAAAGCTACGTACCGATACAAATGGTACGAATAATTCATTCAAAATGTTTTTTTCGGATGAAAATATGAAAATAATGAAAAAAAATAATAATAATAATGAAATCATTCGCTTAACATATGAGCTATGTTATAGGGAAGAAAACAGTAATCCATATTACTTTTATTTTATTTTAGGGAGAAAAAATTACCTACGGTTCCCCAGTAGCTCTAAATTTTATATTAAATTAATACTCAATGCATAGAAGTATTTTCTTGTACACAAAACAAAAATCTAAGAATTATTCCATGAGATAACTATTCAAAACCAGGGAAACGTTTTATCTGCAATACAATTCACATAGTAATGACATCACAAAATTGAGGCTATCGTTTTTTTTTTTTAATTAAAATTAAAAATTCAAATGATTTTTTTAATGCATTAATTGCTCAATGATAATTGAAATGAAACTTATTAATCAGTGAAACAAAGCAAATTGTGAAAACAATAAAAATGTTTTCATATCTGTGCTTCCAACTCAAACGGTGTCAAGCCCTTAATTAATAATTTTGGCAAATCGCAATTCAAAATTTGCTTTTAGTTTTAGTTATTGTTTTTTTAAACAAATTTCCCTTTCACTGTAAACATAGATACTGTTTTCAAATTGGGCCAAACCTAGTTTTGTTTTATCTTATAATAACAGCGGTTTCTCGAGGAAATCATAAAATAATTAAAAAAAAAAAAACGGAATATTTATGGTCCGTCTCGAAAGGAGGGTGGTGCGTTGCATCGAATTTTTCCGTCGTTTGTTACAAACTAAATGATAATTTTGCGCGCAATTTTCACGGTCCACAATGCGTAAAAACTGCTTAGACTCTCCTCCGGCAACTTCTTGCTGTGCATGTCCTTTTACGAGACGCGTGACAAATGACTTTCGAGCAATTATCCGGCAGCGATCTTCGTCCTTCTTCACGCACAATCTCTCGTTTCGCACTCGGTATAGGTGCGTATAGGTGCAGATAATGGTGGCAACAACTATTGGCAATTATCGGCAACTGGCATGAGCATAATTCGGCGCGCATTATTAATGATGTTTCGGTGCATTGACAAATTCCGATGCGCCGTGGACAATGCCGGACAATGGCGAATGTGGGGACCATTAGCAAAAGAATCCATTAGGAGAGCGTATACAAATGCATAAATACATTCCGTATCATTAGTGCATATGTGTGTTACGATGATGTTACGATGGGGACCGTAAAAATGGACCGCAAAATCTTCTCGTGCCTCGAATCTTATGGTGCGTGCGGCAATTAAGACAAATTGCTTATCCAGCGTACATCGGCGCCACACTTCATTTACTTGTTCAGATGCGGCGGATTTCTACTCGGCTTCATCGGCTCCGCCGCACATAGAATTCAACATACTCTATAGTTGATTATTAATGTCAATTAAAGGTTAATTCGGTGAATTGAAGATTGAATCAACGCAGACTTATAGATTGACAAAATATATTCGTTCTTGCGTCATTTCGTTCCCTATACAGATCCACCGATTTATCATTTTTTTTTAAATTTATTTATTAGCAGTTCTTACCAATTTTAAAAATTTCGTTTCTTATGTTCAAAACGTTGATTAACCAACAATTTTGTTGATTTTATTTAACAAAGCAGTTTAGCTGCGCTGAATTGCGTCCTTTGAGTGGTTAACTCGAAGGTATCGAAATTAATGGTTTTCGCACCTGAAGGCATAAAATTGAAATTGCGCTTTATGGACGAGCGAGAGTGTCATGACAGTGGCTGGTGATAGATCTAAATCGGGCAGAAAGGGAATTCAGCAGAACGGATGTCCCGAGCGTAATAATATGGGTACCCATACCTATAGGTACCTTACGTCGGAAAGTCCGTCGGTAAAATTGCGCTCCGATGCCATTAATCTTGGGCTCCTTGATCTAGAACTTTTTCTCCGGCCCCCTTCGCTCCTCTCGTTTCACATTCAGCGTGGTCGTCGCCGCCGCGATTCCGGCGGCAGTAAGCCATCGCTTTCGGGGAAACTTTACAATTCTTAGACAAAAGATCGTTACCATGACGATTGCGTTGACCCTCTCGGATTGGTCAGTGGAAAAGTGTCAATAGCAGCCGCCCACGAGTTCGCCTCGAATGTGACATGTTGTTCCGCGATTGATCCGCCGGCGAAAGAGCGCGTGGCGCGTTCGGGACCGTTTTATTTTTTCTCGCTTTCCGTTGTCGCACACCGCGCGCGCCAAAGTTTCCGCCTCTAATTATTAATCCTCGGAACGCGTTTTGCCGCGAACGCATCAGCAACGACGGCTATTCCGCGGCGACAATCGCGAACAGCCCGAGTGTTTATTATTTCGAAACTTTGCTCTTAGCGTGTGTCTCTGTGTGAGAGAGGCGCGGGGCAGATGGTTTAGGTTGCTAAGTGCTAATCACGAGTATTACCCGACGGCGGCACCTGAGACGAAGTTTTCTCCGAAACTCGCCGCAACCGCCGCCGCGCTTACCAATTCATGAACTTCATCGTCGTCGTTTATTTATCGCTCATTTATAATTGCGTAAATGACCGTCTAAGAATTTGCGATTACACTAAAAATACAGCGCGTTTATGACCCGTCGGTATTTAAACGGGACGAAAAACGACGCGCAGGCATTATATCGAGTCTCGACGTATACATCAGTCTGGATCGGAAATTTATTCGCATTTTTCTCAGCAAAAATAACCGGCCGGTATGCTCGCCAATGGCATTTTATTACCGCTACCACAATTAGCTGCAATTACAATTCCCTCGTCCTAATTTAAGTGCGGAAGAAACGATGATACTTGCTTCAACTGTACCTTCATTCGTAAAAACGAAAATTAAAAATATTGCTAATGACAATATTCACTGCTTTCTGTATTTCAGATTTGTTCCCCATATTAACAATAATAATTTCTTATTCATGGTTTGCTTCTCGTATACAGGGTCTCGCAAGTTAAGTGGCCTATCTCAAAATTGAACACCCCATTTTTTATTTCATATTTTGATTCCTCAGGAAAAATAAAGGCCTTTTTGTAAAAAAAAAAAGTTTCTATGTACCATGACAACTTTTCCGGCCATGACTCATTTCCGGTTATTTTTGCCAAAATTGGTGTCATGAGAAACAAATCATAACTTCCTCATTTTTTATGATAACTTGGTAATTTTTTTTCGCATGCTCTTTCAAGATGTGTGTCCGTGTGTTTTTTTGTGTTGCTGCGCACTTTTTTTATACAGGATCTTCACAAAATGAGAATAAACTTTGATCTAAAAATGGCTACCCTACTTTTTTTTTAAATCATATTCTGTCTCTTATTATCTATCAAAAGTATTTGAAGCATCGTGTTCAACGAAACGAACTTTTTTTTTGAACATAGAATTACTCCTAAAATACAAAAAAGTGAAAAAACGGGGTAGGTGCCATTTGCTGCGCACTTTTTTTTATACAGGGTCTTCACAAAATGAGAATCAACTTTGATCTAAAAATGGCTACCCTACTTTTTTTTTTTAATCATATTCTGTCTCTTATTATCTATCAAAAGTATTTGAAGCATCGTGTTCAACGAAACGAACTTTTTTTGAACATAGAATTACTCCTAAAATACAAAAAAGTGAACAAACGGGGTAGGTGCCATTTAAAAATCAAACTTTGGGGTCATTTTCGATTAAACCGGAAGTGCAGTAAAATTGGAACTTATGCCAATAGATCGGAAATATTGTCTAATACAAGCGAACCAATTTTTGGTAAAAATCGGATGGTAAACGAGCAAATGCCAAGGGTGGCCCTAAAACCTGTTGAAGGAAGGTATTTGCCATATTTTTTTTATTTGTTAACCGATTTTCCGTCATAAATCACTTCCAAACGAAATCTATTGAATTCCTTTTTTCTTCGAGCAATTAGTGCACTAAGTCTGAAGCTGATTTCAAATTTTAACCTTTGACTATTCGACTTCGTTGACTACGATGATGACTAGAACGCCAATGTTTGACGGATATTGTGATATATTTGGATTGACATCTTAAATATTTCGAAAACGCGGAAAAAGTTTTTTTTTTCTTCGTTAATTCCAATGGGAATTTTTCTTTTTCTGATTTCTTACTATCGATAAAATAAATTATGTTGTGCGGCTGCATCATCTGAAAATAGAAAAACATCTTACGAGATTACAAGTGGAGTACAAACAGCTGATATAAATACAGTCAATTTATTGTTCACTATTATTGTTTTATATGTTTATATGTACAAATATAGTAGTTACGGCTACATACAAATCGTATTTGTGGCTTGGTTGATCATCTAACATTCATCAATTAATTTATTATGTAGTACATAGAATTAGAACAGAGTTTAGCACATTGGCACAGAAAAAGATCTTAGTTGCAGTAATTTTTTTTTTTTAATTTTCGATGTGTACAATTGGCAAAGGAATTCGTGTTGGCTTACTTCTTTAGTCGCTAAGTACGTAACGTGTCGAAGTGCTGTCTTTTCAAACTAACAAACAATTATTAGTGGTAATAATAAATAAAAAAAGTTAGTACAAATAAAATGTTCTCCACTGCCATACGCTGGACGACATAACAAAATAAATTCATTCGCTTTTTCTATTATACGGTATACTTTGCAATCGAATCCGTAGTGTCTGTATTGTTTTTTCGCTCGACTCCTGCGGAATTAAGACGCCACCAAAAGTACACTATCCGCATTGGTAAACATTTCTTCGCGACAAATAAAAAAGAAAATACAATAAGTATAAAGAACACACATAACAATATATATTTATAACAATAACAATAACTAGTTAAAGAACAAAATGAACACTGGCTCCAAAAATCCATTATAAAATTCCATTTAAAACGAACAAAAAATAAAATTGAGAGGCATTGATGGGGGGCAATTAACTAATTATCGAAAACTGGAAATTATTTCCGTGTTGTCGGTTTTCTTCTGCATAGAAAGAAAATCTGTACTTAAACATGATAATTTAAGATTGCTAATTTTTATTAAATAATTTATTAACCTCGATTTAGTATGCTTTGTTACACGTTCAAAAGAAATAAGTCTTTGACGAATATAATCAACATTGCGTCATTTTTATGGTCTAAATTCATTTTATATATCGATAATATTTAGGATGATTTTCTGCGAGAACTCCTATCGTTAATGAAATAAAACATTTTCAATAAATAGAGTATATTTTTTGCATATTCGTCATCGACTAGTGCAATTTGATTCGAAATATTTGATTCTCTTTTGTCGTGTGAATTTTTCTGCTGTCACTTCAGGTCGTATTTACATAATTTACACTGCATTTTTATAATATATTTGTATAAGTTCATTACTAGAATACATTGTTTCCGCAAGGGCAAGGATTCTGTTGATGGGTTCGGAAAACTAGGTGAATTTTTCGATCTGGCCGAATTGCTGACAGCGAACAAAAAAAAAGCCGTTTTTTTTCCTTCGTCACAATTATTGATATATTGAAATGACCTTCATTTTCACACACTTACCTATTTATATAAATAGAGCTATTAATTATAATGGCCACTGATAGAACACACGAATTACTCCGAATTTAAAATGAATCTCGTGATATGTGAATGAAAAGAATAGTTATTTTTTGCAAATCTCATCTGTGTTCATGAATTTCCTACTGATGATGATCATTACAAGTAAGTAGTTCCCCAAATAAATACGAATTATTCTTTATGTACACATTAGTTAATAATAGTAACCAACAGAGGACTTTTAGATTTTTGTTGTTTTTTTGTTTTAAGAATAGTCGTCACTCCGGGCAATTCTCTAACTCGGCGCGCACGTGAAAAAAGATCGAGCGGCAACACTTTTTTATTGGCCAAACCCTGCATTTGATTAGTAATTACAAAATATTTGGTATTCTTTTTTGTTTTTCTTGTTTTTTCAATTCATCGACTTTCGCTCTTTTATGTTTCCCTCCTTCGACGAACACAATTTCTCTCGTAAAAACAGAAATTCATCGAATTCAGACGAAATCAGACGTAGGTAGAAGGTGTCAGTGTTTAATTAGCAAGATAGATTTGTTGGCATCGCGCGCCGGAGGCGGCGAACCAACGGTTGACTAGGCTGCCTAGTACAGTTTTAAGTATCACATGTACGGCCAAGAGAAGGAACTGCCCGACAGGAGCATGTCCCTGATGAGAGTCTCGATGGGGGTTTTGCCGACCAGCCGGACGAAGAACAACTGCTCGATCACCGCCGAGCTGACGGTTCGCAGGCTGGGCAGTCGGAGGAGAAGCTTGCCGAAGCGGGTGGGCTGGTTGGGATACTGCGAGCGGCAGTACTCCTCGAGGGCGCACTGCGACTTCTCCTGGATCGACTCGATGTGTGCCACGTCGCTCAGTCCGCATGCATCTGGAACACCAAAACAGCACGAAAGTGTGAGTATCGAAAAGGGGTTGCTTGTAAATCTACAAGAGTCGCTCTCTCGGCTCTCCTTTCTCGACGAGCGAGCCTCGCTTGCTTGCTTGCTTCCTTGCATTCTCCTCTCGGGACAACGAACCGTACGCCGCCCGTTCCGGGAGGAACGCGACGCGAGCCAACGAATACGAATGTTTAAAGTCGATATGCGAAAGGCGATAAATCGTGGCTAATAGCCGGGACGTACAAAAGGTTTCGGGGATTGCTGAATTAGGCGGTACGCCTTTTCGCTGTAGTCCGGCTGCCGTTACTTGTTACTCACAATTCGCTTATTGTGATTTTGCTTATAATGATGTGTGTGCGTGTGTGCCGGGATTAGCCGATCATCTGTGCTCATCTTTGGCCGATAATCGATAGCGCTCCAAGAGGTCGAGGGCCTTTCTTCCGCATATTACAAGAGCGCGGACGTGACCGAGGGCGCACTCATGCGCCACAAAATGTATTGTTAATTATGAGAGTAATTACGTGAGGAACAGTCACCCCCTCCCTATAATATATACATATATATATATATACATATATCTTGTGCGTGTGTGTGTGCATTTGTGTGTATACAGGGTGTTTTTTAAAAAAAATTTAATTAGCCGGTTAACTGTTTAGAGACATTAGACATTAACATAGGCCGTTTTTTCTTTTTGTTTTCGTAATTATCCCAAAGGTCTCACTTACCTAAACTAATTTCAGCACTTGACCACTTCCGGTTATACCGGAAGTCGACATCAAGTTTGATATTTTAAATAGGACACCGCAATTTTTGTTATCATATTTCGATTCCTTTCCGAAAATAAAAATTATTTTGTAAAAAAAGTTTTCTCCTATTAGGTCTACCTTCGAAGGTACTGCCGACTTCCGGTTACTTTTGTAAAATTCAGTGTCTTAATAAAAAAATCATATCTTGTACATTTTTTAAACTAACTGAACAATTCTTTCACTTAATTATTACTGCGATATGTACGTTTTCATTAAATAAAAAAATTAATCTATAAATTGCACAGGGTGTTCGAGAAAAAATCTCAAAAAATATAATTTTAAATTCAAAATAACTCAAATTTTTCAAATGGAACTATCCATTTTTTATTCTGTATTATTATTTGGCGTAAAAATACCTTTAAGAAAAGTTATA